>CAJHNH020000095.1:157500-326420 GCA_905116865.2 Candidula unifasciata
TGAAGTAATGCAGGTCAGCAGAATTCCTAGTCCGCTATATAAAGGGTTGAATGGTACTTGTCTGAAGCAAGTTAAAGAATTTGAATGCCTTGGACGTATATTCTCTGAGGATGGAATAATAGATAGGGAAATAGAAACAAGATGCCACCGGGTCAGTGCACTTATATACCAACTGACACCGTTATCAAGACATCGAAACGTAAGTATAAGCTCAAAGAAAGGGATTATCAACAGTACATTCATAGCAAGACTGTGCTACCAGTACCAGACTTTAACATTATCAAAGTAAAATTAACACCTGTGAAATTAGATGCCCGAGAAAAGCCGTCACCTTAACCATCCGAGATAAAGTTAGAAATGATATTATCAGACAGACTGTAGGGAAAATAACATGCAGCTAATTCATTGACAAACAGAAATTTAAATGATTTGGCCATTTAGTCAGAATGCAACCAGAACAATTACCGACAAAGACGCTACATATGAAAAGATCTGCAGTGGAAGCAAGAGGCTTCCCTAGGAGAATATGGATTGATGATATTAAACAGCTTTTACATCGACACGGAATGACAATAGCCATTGCTGCCCATCAAGCAATGAATCGCAAAATGTTCCTTCCCACAACGCCTAACAGTAGCAGTAGAAATTACTGATGATGATGGTCACACAAAAAAAGAGAATTTACAACTTTATTGAATGCATATGCTTTAAACATTTGCTGTTCGATGCGTCTATTGTAAAGCCCCGTGTATGTTTTTAAACTCAATCAACCATCAGGTGCGGTCTCCACAGTGCATGTTAGCTGCAATCGATGTTCAACAATGTCAGTCTTTCGCTTTCTAGTACGCTCTTTTAGACTACAGTATTTTCACCTCTTGGTGTTGTATTTCCGCTTGTATTGTTGTCTACCTCTTGCTCTCTTGCCTTCAACTTCTTCCTTCAGCAGAGTCAGTAACAAGTGTATTATGTCTTTCAATATGGTGGAAATATTTCCATTGTTTTTTTTTTTTCTTACAGTAACTCTCATTTCACTCGCACTCACTTCATAGCCTCTGTATTTGATTGTTTTTTGTTTCCGTGAACTACGACCCATTATTATTGCATATCTACATTTTCAGAAAATCAGTTCGGTTTTCCAGATGCTTTCTCAGTTGATCTACATTGTCCTAAAATCATGTTGTCATAGCTCACGAGGACTCAGTGATGTGTACTTGCTCGCTTGCTTGCTTAATGTACCCCACCAGGACATCACACAAGCGATAAACACCCGGTGACACAAAGTGCCACCATGCGAATGAGGATCACAGTGGAAAGGTCCCAGAAACCCCTTTCAGCCGCTATGGCCACAATTGTGTCCCAGCTATATTCAGGGCTCCCAGCAAAAGCCAGAGTGGGGCTTAAAAAAACAAACAATTGCATCCTACAAGGTTAATGAGTTAATGTGTACTTTAGCGTATCGAAACTTTGAGGCTGAGAGAATCGACTGAGCTGCGCCTCGTTTGAGAGTCAGAACGCTGAGCCCTCTTTTGGGATAACCCGGGATTGCATTCTTGGTAAACTGATTAAAATGTTCCTTCTGAGTGCAAAAATAAAATCTGTAACATGTACAATTGGGGGCGATTGCTCTAACTATGCGGCCCTAGATGCTTTTATAGCAAGGACTTCCTTTCCGGCCCTTTACCTTCTTCTTCTTCGGCATTCTGAGCCCTTGAGGTTCATTGCTGCAGATATCACCCGCCTCGACTCATCTCTCTGGTTGGCCCTCTCTTTCCACTTGGTAACCCTAAGTGTTAGCAACATTCTCTGGACACTATCTCTCCATCGTCTTCTTGGTCTGCCTCGTGGTCTGGGACCATTCATCTCTCCTGTGTATACAGTTTTTACCTCTCTGTCATCTAACATTCTCTCAATATGACCCAGTCACTTTAACCTATTAGCTCTAATGATGCCAATGATCAATGGCCCTTTATGCCCCCCCCCCCTTCCGAATGGTAAATGAAAAGCAGTAATGACAACGATTTTATATTATCTGGTTAGAACAATGGTTTTTTACAGTTTCCTCATGTTGAGGCGAAACTCACACATTTATTTCCCTTCATAACTTTAATTTTTATGTGTTTTTCGATGGTCTTAGGCGACCCCTGTAAAACGGTCGTTTGACCCAAATAGGGTCGCTACCGGCAGGATAAGAACTGCTGAGTTAGAACCTATTAGAACATCTTCCATCCAGGACACAATCCAGAAGACTCAGTCAATGTTCTAACCAAAAAGAAACAGACCATTATATTTAGACCACGCACTGGACACAACAGACAATGCAGCCAGATGCACTAGACATTCAAAATTGGGTATTCAGAACTTTACCCATCTGAACAGGCACCACATAATACTTAACGTGATGTTGCTACAGACATGCTATCTACACGCAGTAGAGAGATCTCATGTTTAGCCAAGTGGCCTTTCAATAAAAACCAAATGTTTGAAACCGTGAAAGACATACGTCGCACCACATACTTCATAGACCAGTGGCTCTCAACCTTCTTAATTAAGTTACCTCATGTTGTGGCGACCCCAACACAATTATTTTCTTTCATTACTCTACAGAATATGTGTTTTCGGATGGTCTTGGGCGACCCCTGTGAAAGGGTCGTTCGACCCAAAAAGGGTTGCGACCAACATGTTGAGAACAGCTGTCATGGAGGCTTGCAGTCTTCTTACTTACTTACTTACTTAGTCGCTCCTCTTCTACCTTGGGGTGTAGAGGTTTGCCAAAGAGATCGCCAGACGTCTCTATCAGCAGTTTTCTTTCTGGCTTTGTTGCATTCCTGTCCTCTGTCAGTTAATGACTGTCGGATGTTGTCTTCCCAACGCACCCTGGGTCGTCCTGGAGGTCTGGTTCCCTGGTTCTTAGCCTCCCATGCCTGCCATGATGGCCGATTTTCTCCCATTCTGCATATTGCAGTCTTCTCATCTGAAAATTACTGTTAGTGCGAACGTTATTGTATTTCTTTCTTCTTATTTTCGTTCACCGGCTGTAAACTCCGGCGGAAAGTTCTGATTGTTTAGATTTGTTCCAGATTCTGAGTGTTGCGTGCACATCCCTTTCACATATCTGACTTATTTATGTACAGATTGTTGGTTTCGTGCCTCTCAAGCAGATGCACTTCGACTTCGAAGGAAACACCAAATTAGTTGACTCTTATGACATGCCTTTTGGAGAGGCAGTGGGTCTATTCTTGTTTTCCCCACAGTTGGACCCCGGAACCCAAACGGGGACGTTATTGTATCTATCTTTATTATTTCTATTTAGTTTTTTTCCGCAAGTACATTTTTACATCACCCTAATATATGTTCGTGTCACTCCGGATTAGCTTTCGCCATTGCTATGCCAGCCTATTATCTTTCTCATTTCCTGGGAATTTGCTGCTCTGATTGAATTAACTGCACCGTCGCCATTTTGAGCCAGTGTGGGATATTACAGGACGTTTTATACATCATTTATTCCATTTTGTTACCGACTTGATGATGGACAGAACTAATAGCAAATGCTCATATCTCTAAGTCAGATGAGGGTGATCATATAAAGGCACGTTGAAGGAAAATTATGATGATACAGTACATCGAGACACATACAAGCCGCTTACATATGAAAGCATATTACATTGAACAGTATCCAGCTCTAATATATTTTTTGTATAGGTTGAACGGGGTTTCTAGGATTTACTTCTATTGAATTCACAAGCAACACATGGATCTTTTGATCATTGTGGTTCAGTCCTTCATGGAGTGATATGGCAGATAATTTTTTTAAATTTTGTAATTATTATTATCATTATTATTAGTATTATATCCCGAGGTAGGTAAGTTTTACCCTAACAGAACATCATACAGAGCGATATCCACCCGGTGAAACAAACATTCGGATGAGGATCACCCGTGGATAGGCCACAAAAGCCCCGTTCGACCGTAAGGTTATATTAGGGCCCCGGGCAACAGCCAGGGTGGGGCTTCAATATACAAAAAAAAAATTGCATCCCAAATAGGAACGAGTGATGTCTTGAGATAGAATGTTAAAAGCTGAATTAAGAATCGACATCACAGCACGCAGGACATTCCCATAAGTGCTCCGTCCCTATCTTCAGCAGCAAGCGAAGAGTTCCTAATCCGATGTTACCAGTAACCTTCTGATTGTAAAACCGTCTCATCCTTCCTCTACGTGTTGAGCGTCGGCCACATCCCCTGGTAGCTCCTCGCAGAGCCAATTTCCTCAGACTGTAATGATTTTGTCTTTAGGTAAAATGAGCCAAAATTTGTGCCACCATTCGGATAAGGATCACCCGTGGAGAGGTCTCGGAAACCCTGTTAAATTTTTAGGTTATATTAGGGCCCCCAGCAACAGCCAGGGTGGGGATTCAAAATAACGAAAAATTGTATCCCATATGGGGACGACGAGTGATGTCTTGAGGTACCACAGTTTGTAAGGATTATGAATAAAAAGTAGATTAGGTCAGAAAGGACACACGAGAACAAGAGTACAGTGTGTGTAAAACCATTGTGCTCTTGTGCTAAATGCAGCATAAAATGCGACTAGAACACTGAACGAGAGGAAATGGAGATAACGTGCACAAATACAACCGAACATTTCGACCAAAGTCTTAGTCAACGAGTACTAAATACGACACAGGTTGTGACTGGAAAACTCAACGGACAAAACAAGAGAACTTCTAAACAACCAAGGTCAACGTGGAACCAAAAGATATGTGATGACTATTGGACCAATCGCGTCTGTACCTTAAACCATTTCTTTGCTCGCGTGACCTCGTGGGTTAAGTCATTCAGTCGTTTGTTTCATGCCCAGAATACCGTCCGTTTGTTTCATAGACTGCGTCATTCGGTAGATGAGTGAAAGTTTTTACAGAGATCCCTGGGAATAGTCAGTGAAGCTTCAATTCGAGCATTCTATGACGCTCTCGGTAGGCGGCTAGTCGGTCTGTAAAGAGAGGCCAAGCCATATGGGATAAAACTTGAAGCAGTGAGGTCGATCCTTTAAAACCTTTAAGCTTCCAAAGCTCTTCCCTGCTGGAGACAAAGCATCTATGGCATCTAATCCATATGTCGCGACCCCATTTGGAGTTGCAAAGGATGTTCTCTGAGTCGCCGGGCAGTGGTGTTCTCTGAGTCGCTGGGCAGTGGTGTTTTCTGAGTCGCCGGGCAGTGGTGTTCTCTGAGTCGCTGGGCAGTGGTGTTTTCTGAGTCACCGGGCAGTGGTGTTTTCTGAGTCGCCGGGTAGTAATGTTCTCTGAGTCGCCGGGTAATGGTGTTTTCTGAGTCGCCAGGCAGTGGTGTTCTCTGAGTCGCCGGGCAGTGGTGTTCTCTGAGTCGCCGGGCAGTGGTGTTCTCTGAGTCGCCGGGCAGTGGTGTTTTCTGAGTCGCTGGGCAGTGGTGAGCTATGGAAAATATTAAGCCATGAAAACAACAAGAAGAAAAATTATTGCGTCCTGTCAAGAGAAAAAATATTTTTCAGTATTTCCAATGTGCTGATTTACCCTTTAAAAAAGCCTGTATTTAATGTATGGGGTCCCGAATCATTTCGCCCGTTTAAAACGAGGTCACGACTCGAAAACTGTTGTGAACCTCTGAACTATGCGTATTTCACGCATCCTTTGATGGGGATTCCTAAATAAGTAATAAACCGGATGCTTCGTTAACCCATTTGAAACCCTGCCACACCTTATACCTAAACTATTAACTTCGTCTCCGTCTTAGTCGAGGTTTCAACTTCTCTGCAATCAGGTCACACACAATTTGCTCACATCCTGTACCAGTAAAAATCAAATGAAATGTCCCTTACTGTCTCATTTGAAAAGCTGGTGAACAAACAGTTTGTCCTGGCACAGCCCAGAAATATGCGTACGCAGTAAATAATTGTGGTAGTTGTTAGAGACACCAAAAACAGTCGCCACTAGAAATGCAATTTGTTATTGATGGAAGTAGTTGGTCACGATAAGTTCGCTATACACACGTAAAATTATTACATAAGTTATTTCGCAATCCCACAAGTAAATCTGCCTTTTATTGAATACCACCACTCAACCGCTTCACAAATGAAAGGCATCCCACATGAAAAACACACATCACAGTGCTGCACCAAGCACTTAACCTCACTCTTAAATTCAAGGTTTTTTTTTTCATTTATCTGCCTGAGTGTAAAGCTAAGGTCTTGAGGTCTTCGATTTTCTCTGAAGCTGCATGGAGCCTGATCCAGCTGTGGCTCTGTCAGACTTCTAAATCTCTGCTCGATAATTCTAGAGTAATTTTTACCCAGGAGCACCGAGGAGAGACATACCTCTGTGGTTTTCACATTGCCTGTTATCACCTTTTTCAAATATAGGTATAATGACTCCCAACATTTTAGTATAGTTTTTTACACCAGGCTGCCTGTTCACCTGTGACTCCCATATATTTGACCATCTCTGGTGTTATACCATCATTTCCTGCTGCTTTGCCGAGCTTAATCTCTCTAGAGACTTGGAAACTTTTATTATTTAGCTGCGCGTTCATTGTTCATGTTTCTGCACCATACAGTAGGGCTAAGTACACATAATATTTGGGAATTTTCATGTTGACGTGCTATTTATATCTCTAGATATCAACAATATTCGCATTTTTCTTTACAATGTGTATTCTTTCCTATTCTCTCTCTGTCTCTCTCTCACTCTTTCTCCCACCCCCCCCCCTTCTCTCTCTCTCTCTCTCTCTCTCTCTCTCTCTCTCTCTCTCTCTCTCTCTCTCTCTCTTTAAATGTATATTTCACTTCAGCCATAAACTGTTACTACATGTCCCAGACAGGGTAAACGGGTTACTTCTCTTAACATATCTCAGTTTACAGTAATGTTTACTGCTAATCATCCCTTTTCAGTGTGTTTTTTTCTTTTATTTTAGTTATCGATGTTTGTTTTCAATATTCTAAGTGACAGCTGTGGGCCTTCGTTACGTGTTGCCGTAACAAAATACAGGATTTAAACCTTTGATGTTACAGCTATACCATTCGACAATGTTTAAAAAATAATGAAGATTGGCTGCAATGACTGTTGTCTTTTGGGAAAATTACATTTAGGTCCCAACTTCTTTCACAATGCAACTCTCGAATCGCTGCCGGAAGTCGTAGTTGTAGTCTAGATTCAACTTTACTGCCATCGAATCATCCCATACTTGCTCCGTTCATGTGCAGTGAAAATCAAATAAATTGTCCCTCACTGCCCATTTGAAATACTGGTGAACAAATAATTAGTACTGACACAGTAAAGAAATAAGCGCACGCAAAAAAATCCATAAGGCAGCTTCCGAAGACGCCAACGCCAACAGCAGCCGGCAGAAATACAGTTTGTCGTTGATATAAGCTAAATTAGCCATTCACAAGCAAAATTATTATAAGAGGCGGGGTCTTGTCGTGGCTGTCTTCTGCTATAAGTCTGGCGATGGTTTCGTGCACTGTCAGTGAAGATGGCGATGTATTCATTGGTCTTTCTTTAGTGGTTTTTAGAATTGGCGATAACTTTTTCTGTTAGGCGTGCCTTGGTTCAAATTCCATTCCACATGGGGACGACTTTATATTGTCAATCCTTGGATTGGATTGGCTTTTTACCCCACCAGGACATCACACAAGCGATAAAACACTCGATGACACAAAGTGCCACCATGCGGATGAGGATCACCGTGGAGAGGTCCCAGAGACCGCGTTCAGACATTTGGCCATAATGATGACCTGCCTATATTGCGGCCCCTGGCAAAAGCCAGAGTGGGGCTTCAAATAACAAAAAATAACGTCCTAAGAAGGACGTAAGAATTGATATCTAATTTATCAATCCTTATAGCTGCTTCTTTAGTGGCTGTGGGGGATGGAACAGAGACGATCTGTTTACTAATTCTAATTCACAGTTTAAATTGTACAGACTTTGAAATTTTAATTTTAATTTTTTTTTATTTTAATTTTCAAGTGTGGTTCTCGTGAACAAAAAAGTGAGCTTATGTAAGGGCATTTAAGCTACTCCGCTGAATACAACCGACGTAATTACTACATTATTTTGTGATCGAATTATCAAAGGGAAGCCACCCAAATATCTTTTGATTGATTATGACGAAAATTAAACCACCTCAATCCCACAATTCAGCCTGCCAGGCAATGCATTTCAAAGACCGACCCGGTTTAAAATTAAAAAAAAAAAAAAGTATCCGAATGGTGACATTCTGTGTCACCAGTGTGGCTACTCGTTGTGCGGTCCTGGTCGTGTTGGCCTTTATTCTTTAATCATAATTTCTAGCTTTCAGCTCATTACCTACATCCATACTGAACAAATCCATATTCCCTGTACTAAATGCAAATCTGCAGGGAAACAACTTAAACAGTTCAGATTTCATCGCATAGTTTTAGATTACATCACAGAGCTACAACTGACTCGCGACAGCTTCAGCTTGCATCTCACAGCTTCGGCTTACATCGTACAGCTTCAGTTCATCTGCTACAGCTTCAGATTACATCATGCAGCTTGCAAAATCTTCCGCTTACATCGTACATTTAGCTCACTTGCTACACCTTCCGCTTATATCGTACAGCTTTCTTTCACTTGCTACACATTCAGCTTACATCAGTTCACATGCAACAGTGTCAGCTTACATTGTACAGCTTCATTTTACTTGCTACATATTCAGCTTACATTGTACAGCTTCAGTCCACTTGCTACACAGTCAGCTCACTTTTTACCGCTTCAATTTACCTGCAACAGTATCAGCTTACATTGTATAGCGTTAGCTACTTGCTACACCTTCCTATTACATTGTCTAGCTTCAGTTAACTTGCTAAACATACAGCTTACATTGTAAAGCTTAAGTTCACTTGCTACAGAGTCAGCTTACATTGTACATCTTCATTTCACTTGCTACATTTTCAGCTTACATTGTACATCTTCATTTCACTTGCTACATTTTCAGCTTACATTGTACAGCTTCAGTTCACTTGCTACAGAGTCAGCTTATATTGTACAGCTTCAGTTCACTTGCAACACAGTCAGCTTATATTGTACAGCTTCAGTACACTTACTACTAGGGCTGTACCGAATATTCGTTTCGTATTCGCTTCAGGGCCGAATAGTGGACTTAATAACTATTCGGTATTCGGCCGAATACTTGCGGTCGGGACGAATACGAATAGTGGTTACCTTACAACCGTTTCGCATACACTGTGATGGACTGAAATAACTCTCTCATTAACACAAAAGTTTACTGTTGCCTAAGTCTGTCGTAGGAAGGTCGCCGTGGCCGAGCGGCTAGACGCTCGTCGCGGATCGGAAGGTCATGGGTTCGCTCCCTGGCGGTGCCAGACTTTTCTTCATAAAATGATTTTGGCTCTCAGGTCGACCCAGCTTTGAGTGGGTACCGGCTGCAGTCCCGGGAAGTAGAGCCGGCCGGCGTGATGACCACATCACCCATCTTGGGCCGTTGGTCGATAAAAATATAGGTCTAGCCCTATATGCCCTATACGCCTAAAGGCGTTGAACAGGGTTCTTTACTTTTTTTTAAAGTTTGTCGTAGCGTGGGAAACTGCTACCTGGTTGCGTGGTACAGCAGCTGGCAACGTCTTTGCCTGCTGACTCGACCGAGGCATTACAGCAGAGGTTCCCAAACTGGGTCCGTGTGCCAGGGGTGCTGCGGCAAAAATCAAGAAAAGTCGGCTATAAATTTTGACATTATTAAAGAAGGCATGAAGATGCTTACAAGTTAAAATTTAAATTGTCTTTCCTCGCCACTGTCGAAAAGAGTTTTTTCCCCTTGTTTCACACCCAAAGTGTATCATACTGCATAAACTGTCAGCCGCAGCGTGCTAAAAATTGTCTTTGTATTTATCTCGAGGTGCGACTGATCCTCCATCTGTATTCGTGAAAGTGCAGCAGATAAGTAAGATTGCGATTACATTTTGGCTGAAATTTTAAAGTGGAAAATGTGGTCTGTACAATAATAACTGTTAGCCTCTTCAAGTAAGCACTTATATTTGAAGACAATGCGTTGTGAGTCCTGGACAATCGGTAGGCAGGCCGAACAATTGCTTGAGGCTTCAGAGACTGGGTTTTACAGAACAATGATTGAAATACCATGAACATACAAAACAAGCAACCAAGAGGTTTTGAAAGAGGCAAAAGCCCGAAGACAACTAATCGCAGACATCAGAAGGAGATAGTCATCATTTTTCGGCCATGGTATGAGAAGAGGGAAAATGGAACATGTGGTGACCACTGGAAAGATCTGTGGAAGGAGGAACAGAGGAAGACATCGAGAGAAGATTCTTGACAGTCTTGTTGCATGGCATGGAGGCGTGTCAGCACACGAACTAATACATGCTGCAGGAGATCGCAGATTGTGGCGAGGAATATTCGCCGACGTCAGTCGGCAAGGCATCTGATGATGATGATACACTATTCGCATTCGTATTTGCCGAATAGTTGGTCCCGCTATTAGTATTCAGCCGAATAGTGAAAATCACTATTCGGTACAGCCCAACTTACTAAATTTTCCGCTTACATTGTACAGCTCCAGTTAACTTGCTACATAGTCACTTTATATTGTACAGCTTCATTTAACTTGCTACACTTTCAGCTGACACTGTCCAATTTCAGCTCACTTACTACAGCTTCAGTTCAAAATTACAGCTACAGTTAGCATCGTGTAACATCAAGCTTTTCTGTGTTTATAACCCATGTATTGTTTACTTTAAAAAAAAAAAAAAAGTACTCCTTTGCTCTAAAGAAGTGCAACAAAATCGTTTCTTTAGAATTTAAACAGGATCCAGTAATCACTCAGTGAACATATTTTTTTTTAACCTTTTTTTTCAACCGACATTATTATTTGTATTTTATTTTGTGTTTCCTTTAAACAATTTTGTTTCACTCCGTTGTATATCTACAACTTAGAACAGCATTCGTCTTCATTACCGCCTTATCCTAGGTATCTTCACAGAATGAAATAATCGATTCAGTAATAGAAATGGGAAATCCCTTGTAATGGTTATCTAACAGCTCTATAACGAAAGAAAACACAATCCTGGGTTTCTCTGAAAATAGCATGAAAGAATAAAAAAATAGGAATCAAAGAGCAAGAAATGATACTTTAAAAAGAACTGCAAGGTTAGAAATTGGGGCTTGTGTATGATGAGTTCCATATTATTTGTTTCATCTTCAGTTTCATCAATGATTTTTTTAGAATCATAGAACATCCAATCGTGGCAGGATGCGCGGAAAAAACACATGAAAGCAAGCAGACGTGATTATTTTTCTCTTTTCATTCTTGCTTTTCTCTTCGATCGTGTAATAATGTCGCACAAAGTAATCGACCGTCTTTGTTTGTGTGTGTGAATTTCGTTATTACGGAACACTAAACAATCACAGAATGGAAATTAAATGGGTGTGTGCACTGTCTCACACTTGATGTTCTGAAAGCTCTGTCTCGTGTTGCATAGGATATCAGCATGTGGAATAATTGTCTTGTATTTCATAAGATGGGAATCAGGGGTGAATGCACTGTTATATATTTGATAGGGAATCAGGGTTGTGTCTCATATTTTATATGTGATTAGTGGGACGTGGGTAGGTACTGCATTGTCTAACTTGCCACAGGCGGTCGGTGTGCGGTAGGCACTCCAAGTACCTGAGGGATTACGCTTCGGGACTCCCCCGCCCCGCCCCATACACAATCTGACGAGAAACAGGCATCGCCTTCCCCTTCCCCACAAACAACATTTGACGCCCCCACCCCCACACACAACATGTGACGAGAGATAAGTCTCTGCCCCCTCCCCTCTCCCCCCCCCCCCCACTGAAGCCCCACCCCCACGACTATGTATGAAAGTCCTCTTTATAGTTTGCTGTTATACGTGTAGTATTTCTAATATGTTTCTATATCGTTTGCCGTTCATTTTTCATATTATTATTTTTAGGCTTAGGCCTCCCCGCCCCCTAACCCCACCCCACCCCCAACCACACCCTGGGTGACAGTTTTGTTTTATATTACATAGGAGATCAGTGGGTGAATATCATGTCTTATAGTACCTGTCAGATCAGTGGGTGAATGTCTTGTCTTATAGTATATGTGACATCAGTGGGTGAATGTCTTGTCTTATAGTATATGTGACATCAGTGGGTGAATGTCTTGTCTTATAGTGCCTGTCAGATCAGTGGGTGAATGTCTTGTCTTATAGTATATGTGACATCAGTGGGTGAATGTCTTGTCTTATAGTACCTGTCAGATCAGTGGGTGAATGTCTTGTCTTATAGTACCTGTCAGATCAGTGGGTGAATGTCTTGTCTTATAGTACCTGTCAGATCAGTGGGTGAATGTCTTGTCTTATAGTACCTGTCAGATCAGTGGGTGAATGTCTTGTCTTATAGTACATGTGAAATCAGGAGGTGAATAACTTGTCTTATAGTACATGCGAAATCAGGAGGTGAATAACGTGTCTTATAGTACATGTGAGATCAGTGGGTAAATGTCTTGTCCAATATTACATGTGAAAGAAGAGGGTGAATGTACTGTCACATATGAAATCAGCATGTGAATGTGTTGTCTTAAATTGTATAGATCACTCAGCAGATACCTCTCTCTCTCTCTCTCTCTCTCTCTCTCTCTCTCTCTCTCTCTCTCTCTCTCTCTCTCTCTCTCTCTCTCTCTCTCTCTCTCTCTCTCTCTCTTTTTTTTTTTTTCTCCCCCTTCTTAAATGCATCCCAGTTTTTCTTTATCGAATGTATATTTTTGTTGTTCTTTGTCTATATTTCCACTCATAACCATCCCCACAATTCTCGACTCTTTTACAAACTTTTAAATACTACCGTCTTTCCCTGAAAAATAAGCCTTGACCCCATTAGAAATTTAGAGTGCATAGTGCCTAAAAAGCGAGGAACCAACATTTTGCATACAAGTAAGCATATGTAAAACATATGTGCACACAGAATACAGGATCTGGAACCATAATAAAGTTCTTAAGTAGACATTCAAGCAGAACTGTCTACTATCACAGATGGATGTTATGTTACCGCCTTTTATCTCAATTATCAGTTTTACCGCTTATGTCCTAAACTCTCAGTTAACTTCTGCAGACCAGAGTATTTATTGCTTTCAAATTCACATCACATCAAGATGCATACATGTCGCGCGCCCACGTGGGTAAATACACTGATATAGTGAGGGTGTGGGTTTGAACCTTAACAATGCCCACCCACATGAGAAACTGGACTATTATCTAAGCTATGTTGATCCTAGACAGTCCTGGATAGCCAAGAAAACAGCGAGTGGCTCGTTCCATGAAATGAAAGTTGCTGTACTTGTATCCACAGGAGTAGGAGAAGGGATAGATAGATATCTGGATACACCCACTGTGATATAATCCAGGTGCTCAGTTAACCCCTCCGACTGCTCTCCTCTCCTGGCATTACTTAAAAGCCCCCATCAAGTGATTTAAATATTTGTTAGCTGAAGTAAACTAATATGCACAAAGACACTTGAACCTAAGTACACAATTTACTCAACTATGTTGTAACAACATCAAAAAGATTTATTTAATAAATCTGACTAAAATAAAATGATCTTGTTTAGGCTAGTAGAGTTGAGATGATGTTATAGATGACATTAAAGTTGTACATAACTTAGCTCGTCAGGACAGTTCTCGGCTTGAGACCCTGCCTATCTTTTCCAGTTTGTCGTCCTCACTGCTTTCTGCAGGTCGTTACACTCGACGGTCGGCAAATAATGGATGCCTACTAGTCCCTGCCCAATGTGGGAACTGGAGAATGAAGAAACAAGCGCATATTTGTAGTATCTGCTCTAGATGTACACTAAGCATGTATATTATACTAACATCAAGCATGTTTATTTAAATAAAACATTTCATTTCTCCCTCATGCTCACATTCACTCCTGTCCAATTTGGAAGGGCTTATGTCTCACATTCCAACTGTTACATCTTCTGCCTTCCTCTACACGTCCTGTAATGATAGTCAAGTCTTCTACGTCAGGTGCCATCTCTCGTACAGACTCACAATGACAATCAGTCAGACAGAACCAGTTCTGGAATCTATGCTTGGAACAATCGACGCGCCCAGAAAGCTAACAATATTTCTGAGGCGAATCAAATACCAAATCTCAAGGATTTTCTCTCCGGGATCAATCTCCGCATTTGCCTTCCGAGAGTTAAACACATTTCAGTGTGTTAGCTGTATGTAATACAGATTCACATTAACCACACGTGACAAGATTGTCAAAGTTATCTTCACGCTTGTGATTTCAAAAACATGATAGTTCATTAAATTTCAATGGTAACATCAACATTTAAGTTTTACAACATTGAAACACATGTGCACGAAAGAACATTCATGACACTATCAAATAGGATATAAAGCAATGTGACAGTGCCCTACGAGAATGAAGAAATGTCCGCCTAGGAGTACTACAAAGTGATGAAGACACACACTTGAGTAAAAAGACAGTTAGATTTCTATCACAAAATATAGATTTGAACCTAATTTCGATCTTACCTGGAAAATGAAACCACGATGCCAAAAGTTCTGTCTCAAGCTTAGGTTAAGCCCAACAGATGGCATGTGCTGGACAGGATCTCATTTACCAGACCTAGAGTTCACCCCTTTATAACTTTTATCAAGCTCCTCCTACATTACGCCTAAAATCATTCTCATTCAAGGATGTCACAGCTCCTCCCCTGTGGGTATATATTCACTGTCAGTCAGTGACTGTACAACAATTGTTTGAATTCCCACGGTCACATTCTACAGGTTCAATTAACTGGTCAAAGCTAATAGGCCAAGTCACACCTCCAGTCTACTTCACCTGTCATCACAATAAAATCAGACTTTGTCAATTCTTCTGCCAACACTTTCGGCTCACTGTATCAATATTGACGATCTGACCGGCACTCCAGTTTAGGTAACCTCAGGGGGAGATAATGGCAATTAGCCCTTGTTATCTGTTCCTGAAGGTCTGGCTAGGAGATAAATATCTGACACCAACAAATGGTGTGCAAATCTCCAGTCAGTAAGTCTGCTTGGTCAGTCTTATCTCTGTACCTTAACACTTAACATCTGGGAAAAAGTTTTAGTGTTTGATATGACCAACGGTCCAGGAGAATTAAAGGTTTGATGTGGTCGTCTTACTTAGATTAAGGATGTATCCAAATCCCTATTTTCCTGTATATTTTCAAAATACAAAGAAATAAAAGTAGGTTGAGGAAAGACATTCTGGAGTCACCGAGCGTATTGTCACAATACACATGTCGTAATTGTAACAGACTCTGAAAGTATGCTGAAAAAGGTGAAGACAGGGATGCTTCGAACAGAGTGGCAAGCTTCACTGGAAAGGTCACGGGTAGTGAGGATACTTTGGATATTTTCTTCAGGCAATGCCGACGTGGTGGGTAATAAATAGACAGATAGATTGGCTGGATCTTTACACTGGGTGGTGAACTGATACATGACAAGGCAGATGTGGTCAAGGCCCTTTGGAAACAAGCAACGGAATTATAGAGAAAGAAGATTATTATGGCCTGAAGAGAATGAGGCACCTGGGTCTAACCTGAGGAAAGGCAAGACAGACAAATAACCAGATTGTGACCGGTACCAACAGTATAGGAACTCTGCGCTGGCTTCTGAAGATGAGCACGGAGCATGCATGGGAATGCCCAGAGTGCTGTGTCAACTTAGGACGGAAGGGGTAAAGCAACAGCTGCTTGGACATAAAAGAGTTCAATAAGCCTGAGTTTGCACGCAGACTGAGCCAACAAATTAGAAATCATATTATACTGACCATATCACCAATCGAGAAAAAGGACTCTCATGTCCGCGCCTTCAGGCGTAGTGGACATATAGGGTTACTCTTAGTTAGTCTTACAGGGAGGAGTTATATCTCCAACTCTTATAGACCAGTCGGGCGCTTGATGGGTGATGTGGTCAACATCGTCCGGCCGCCTTTTTCCCCAGGACTTTACCTGATATCCATGTAAGGCTGGGTGGACCTGAGAGCCAATGTCAGTTTTAAAAAAAAACAAATGTCGGATTTAAGCCCACGACTTTAGGATTCGAAGTCACGCGATTAGCCGCTTCATCACATCGGGTCCACATCACACCAGGCAAGTGCCAATGGTTTTTAAAAAAAGATGGATCTATCATCATTTGCTAATGGGTGCTGTAGTAGCGTTGTGGTCAAACGTCCCCCTGTTGGCACGAAGGTCTCGGGTCTAAATATCAATCGAGACGGAGGTTTTCCAAATTGACTTTGGTTCACATGTGGACCCAGTCTCATATCATAATTACCATCATCATCATTACCATCATCATTACCATCATCATAATCATCAACGTGATGTGCTGGTAACTGTAGGCTGTCATGTTTCGCCGTCTCACAGGATCACCAGAATCACGGATCAGTTCAGTGTTGTTTTTTTTTGTCTTCTATGTTCATCTTCTATGTCTTATAACTTGATACTAGTGGTTGCACAGACATTTTTCCTATTTCATCACTCCTTTTGAATTCATCTCATTTTACTGACATAACCAGATATTTGTTTTTTGAATGGATTTAACTTTTGTTCCCTGTCTTTAGTAGTTTCCCAACTTTTACTTGCGTATGTTAAAATCGAAAAAGCATTAGAATTGACAATGCGTAACTTGGTTTTAAAACTTTACGATTTAGAGTTCCATATTTTGTTGGAGCTATTCAAAGCTGCAGATGCCTTGCCAATTTGTATCATAATTTCTTTCTTAGTATTCCCTTTAATATCAAAATTATTCTTCTTCTTCTGCCTTTCTATCCCCCAATGTAGCAAAGGCACTCAACCAACTCACGCCAAGTCGTTCTATCCTTCGCCATTGCAAGGAGCTCTCCCCATGTCCTCCCCATCTTTCTAACTTCATTCTCCAGCTCTCTTCTCCATGTGTTTTTTGGCCTTCCTTTATTCCAGGTGCCAATTTTGGAGGTTTTCCTAGCTGAGAGGAGGCACGTCAACGATCCGGACTCCTTACGGCTTTCTCCACACCGTGTCATACTTCTTCTATTTGAAGAGCCTCCCCTCATCTTGGTTGGCTGGATTTTACTTGCTTCTCTTTTTGACTTATCCATGGTTGGTTGGTTTTTGTGACTATGGTTTTTAGAGGATGAGGTAGCCAACCTCAAGCCCAACCCTACCCTTAGTCGCCTCTTACGACATGCCTGCTAGGGTGCAGTGTCACTATTCTTTGCTTCCCGTGAGGGCCTATGTGACACACGGGCGACTATCAAAATTACTACATAGACAAGTAAATTGATCTGTTTCTTTATTTTTTTTTTTTCAACTCTAGTGTTTACATCTGCTTGATCTGTTATTGATGTCTTCAAAATATGTATCTTGTCTTTGCTTTTTTGTAATTCAATCTGTGATGCTATATTTGCTAAATCGTCCGTTTTTCTTTGCATGTCATTACTGTTTTTACTTTGCAGAACAATATACTTATCAAAATCAAAATCTTCCAGCTGTGTTTTCTTCACCCAGTCAATGCCGATGTTTCCAACACAAAATTATTTTCATCACTCAGTCAATGGTTATGCCCAATAAAAATGCATCCCTGTTTCGCTCTAGTATCAACTGCAAGCCAATAACTTAAACCATCGTCTGTTAGCACTGCATACTCTGAACCTTCATACATTGCCTTAATAATATTTATTATTTTCATTTGTATACTATATAGTAAAAAAAGTAAAGGACTCTTTTCCACGCCTTAAGTAGTATCGGGTATATAGGGCTAGACCTATATTTGTATAGACCAATCGGCACAAGATGAGTGATGTGGTCAGTATCACGCCGGCCGCCTTCACTTTCCCGGGACTGCACCCGGTACCAACTCAAGGCTGAGTCGACCTGGGAGCCAATGTCATTTTTGAAAAAAGGGCTCCGCCAGGAAGCGAACCTACGACCTTGCGATCCGCGGCGAGCGTCTAGCCGTTTGTATACTTTATTATTCTAAAATTCCCCTTAGTGATGTTTTTTTTTTTTTTTTTTTGTAACTATCAAAAGCCTTCCTATGGTCAATGAAATTCAAAATTCTCAATAAATTTCTCCAACAAAAAAAAAAGTCTCAGAGTTAGTTAATATTTAAACAGCGTTTTCCATGCGGAAAACCTGCTTGTTCCTCTCTCATGATTTCGTCTACAAGCCTTTAATTCTGCTGATAATTATTTTATAAGTCAGTGAGATTATTTTCCTTGAAATTTTAACAATTATTCTTCTACTTATCTGTAATTTTGTTTTCTCTACCAATATTCTATTTAACAAATCTTTCACTCGGTGTGTTTCCCTATCATTCTGTGATATTCTTTGCATCGTTTTCAGAAACCACATCTCTGACACCAATTCCCTCTCTCCCCAAATTGATACCATGTGATCTCAAGGGAAGTAAAGGCAGTCTATGGGATGTTGACCACTTCAGCAATCAAGTGATGATTGTTCTAGAACACTCCACAAGAGTTTATCACCGGCAAAGCGAAGAAGAAGAATATTTCATTATTGATATCTGAGATTTCATTTGATTGATCTTTCGTATTATCGGGCAACCATTTGGAGCTAAACTCAGAATGTGGGTCATTCCGTCGCTCTCCCTCTCTTCCCCTCCCTGTGATTTTAATTTCGGAAGGGATGTAATCCTCATAGAGATTTATTTCAATTTATGAAGGCCGGCAACAACATTTTTTTTTTGTGCGGAACTCATTACGGCGTTAACCACAATTCTGCCGCTTTTGCTGGCTTCCTGGAATTAAACGAAACAATTCTGCAATAATACCAATGTGAACAGTAGATGTTTTAAGCCACAGTGAAGCAGGGTCACCGAAACCTAGGGCTCAGACACTTTGAGGCTCCACAGCAAATTCTCTGCTCGAGTTACTGAGGCCCTACATAAAATCTGTAAGGGGGCTATCTTCTACAACAAGATGGGTGAACTAGGACTAAACTAGGGCGAGCAGTGGTCATTTAGAGAAGAATGATATCAACAGTACTTTTTTAGACGGCCCCATCTCGTCGGCTTCAAAATTTGGTCGAAGAATCCTCAAAACATACTATACTACATATGCGGTTAGAGTTAGTAGCAGTCATTATTCATTTAACACTCGCCCTAACACCCCTTCTTCCTCCACCATAATATGGGACTGTCCAGAAAATCCCTAGAAATTCCCTACGAACTCTCGAAGCCGATGAGATAGGGTCGTCTAAAATTAAAATACCATATTAAGTTTAAAATCCAATGCTTTTTGAGCTTCTAATGTTGATAAATTATATTAAATTCTTTAGTTGGACTAACCAAAATGACAGTGGCAGACTTTCTTAAAAAAAAAAAAAGAAGAGTCCTCAGGTCTTATCTAATTACCCACCAAGATCGTTATCATCGGCGGGCCCTTTACAGAAAGTCGCTCTCGTCACAGCAAGTCTGAAAGCAGTGCTCACTGCAAAAAGACTGACGAACCAGCACTAACCTAGGGCGAGCAGTGCTCACTACAAGAAGGCTGGTGAACCAGCACTAACCTAGGGCGAGCAGTGCTCACTACAAGAAGGCTGGTGAACCAGCATTGAACTTTGACGAGCAGCGCTCACTACAAGAAGACTGGTGAACAAACACCAAGCTAGAGCAAGCAGTACTCACCACAACAACACAACATGAGCCAGGACTGAACTGCAGCGAACTGTTCTCACTACATGAATGCTGATGAATCAACATCGAACTTGGGCAAGCAGTGGTCACTACAAGAAGGTTGGTGAACCAGCACTAACCTAGGGCGAGCAGTGCTCACTACAAGAAGGTTGGTGAACCAGCACTAACCTAGGGCGAGCAGTGCTCACTACAAGAAGGTTGGTGAACCAGCACTAAACTGGGACGAGCAGTGCGCACTACAAGAAGGTTGGTGAACCATCACTAAACTGGGACGAGCAGTGCGCACTACAAGAAGAATTGTGAAACAACATCGAATCGGGGAAAGCAGTGCTCACTACAAGAAGACAGGTGAACCAGCACAAAACTGGGGCTAGCAGGGCTTAATACATAAAGACTGGTGTGACCCAATATCAAACTGGAACAAGCAGTGCTCACTTTGGTGAGCACATCTTGCCCCAGCTTGGTGTTGGTTCACCAGTTTTCCCAGTTTAGTGCTGGTTCACCAGTCTTCTTGCAGTTAACACCGCTCACCCCAGTTCGATGTTATGTTTTTTTTTTCTCTGTTATTCTTTGCCATTACCCTCCTATTCCCCCCCCCCTTTTTTTTGACTCCCCTTTAATGTTCTTTGAGGTATAGTCTTTGCAATCGAATCGTGCCTCAAAACTTGCTCGAACCATACTAGCTTGCGACAATCCTTCAATTATCTGTATAACAAACAAAATGTTTACATGGGTTCTTGAATGAAGTTCAACCCCACCAGGACCGTACAGCGAGCGGTCAACACCCTCTGACACAAAGTACCACCATTCGGATCAGAATCGCCTGGGCTAAAGTCCCAGAAACTGTTAGGTTATATTAGGGCCTCTGACTACAGTAATTATAACAAAATTGCGTCCTATATTGGGACGACTGTATTATGTAGATTCGTATATGTTTGTCTTCTCCTAGCTCTTCTCTTATTTTTTTTTTAGCCACTTGTCACGTTATTTTTAAATGTAAGGATGTAAATTTTACCCCACCAGGCCATTACATAGAGCGAAAAACACCAGATGACACAAAACGCCACCATGCAGATGAGGATCTCCCGTGGAAAGGTCCCTGAAACCGCATTCAGCCGTCAGCACATTTTGCGGCCCCTGGCCAGAGCCAGGGTGGGACTTCAAAATAAAGAAAAAAAATTGCAGTAGTAGTAGATTTTTACCCCACCGGGACATCACAAAAGCGATAAACACCCGATGACACAAAGTGCCACCATGTTGATGAGGATCACCCTGGAGATGTCCCAGAAACCGCGTTTAGCCATTTGACCATATTTATGGTCGGGCCATATTGCGACCCCTGGCAAGAGCCAGAGTAGGGCTTCAAATAACGAAAAATTGCATCTCACAAGGAGATGACTGGATTTACACACACACACTCACACACAAAATGCATCCAACAAAGAACTATATTTTTTAATGTATTTCTGCACACAAATCTCCAGTCTTATCTTCTACTTTTAATTTCTATAATTAATCTACGGCTCCCCCACCCCCTTTTTTGAATTTGTTCAGACTGTGCAAATAATGTTATGGCTTTTATATATATATATATATATATATATATATATATATATATATATATATATATATATATATATATATATATGTCGTCCCCTTGTCGGATGCAATTTCTTTTTTTATTTTGAAGCCCCACTTCGGCTTGTGCCGGGAACACAATATAGCCTTGTCATAAATATGGCCTATGAAAGATGAGGTCAACAAGCAGACAGTGGCTTTCAAGGTAATTGCGAAGGAAGCTAAGACAGCGAAATGGAACGAATTCTGCAAGAGCGTTTGCTCCGAGGGATCTCTTGTGACATTCTGGCGCCTTCAACGGAGCATGCACGGCGCCGCACGACCTAGGGGTATCCCTGATTTTCAGGGTACAGACCTGATATGGCAGAGAACTGATGCTGATAAAGGAAAAACCCTTCTGGCGCGCTACTTGGAGCAAACTGACCAAAAAAGACGAAGCTACAAGAATGGGGGTTAAGATGAAACTGTCGATGCTGTGCGAGAACACTGTGTTAGGCACTGATCTCACAATCACTGCAGATACCTTAAGAACTTGCCTCAAGAAATCGCGCAGCACTGCTCCAGGCCCTGACGGCATCCGATACAACGACATGCTGATGATGTCGAATGCTGACTTGAAAAGCGTGGCAAAGGAATTCAATATCAGCATCCAGAGTGGCCAGATACAAGAGGAATGGCTCCATAGTTATTTGTTCCCACTACCAAAGCCTAATAAAGACCACTCGAAGATCTGCGGCTACAGAATCATCTCGATGCAGAATACTGTTGGCAAACTTTTGGAAAAAATTGTCGCACAAAGATTGACCACCTACTTGGAACTACATGATAAGTTCCCACCAACACTTGGAGTATACAGGTTAAATAAAGAGACATGGTTCAATGCTGCAGTTTTCGCCTACGATGTGTACGAGGGATTTCAGATTAAAGAAGAGACATGTGCGGCAGTGTTGGACTTAGAAGATGCCTACAATAAAGTACTATACGATTATTTAATGCAATTACTGCTTAAACTAGAAGTTAATCCTATTCTGATCCGCTGGATTGCTGCGGTCCTGTTCCAGAGAAAGATTGTACTAAGATGTGGTAGCTGGTCCTCCGAGCCGCAAACGATATGTCCAGGCTTGCCACAGGGATCACCGCTATCACCAGTCTTTTTCAACGTTTACACGGTGATGATCACTGAGCAGCAGTTGAATGGAAAGGGAAGGACTTTGTCATTTGCTGATGACATTTTGATTTATCGACGAGGGCGTGATAGACAGGAGATCGCCAGCACTATGCATAAAGAACTCGATCGAATTGCCGCCTGGTGTGATGGTTCCAATGCCTATGTCAATCCTTCGAAGGCATCAGTATCATGGTTCTCTTTGAACAATCACATTGTCAAGTCGGACTTACCAGAAGTGAAAATGCGTGATAATGTATTGATCAGAACCAACGTTATGACGTTTCTCGGGGTGAGGTTCGATCGCAGCTTGTCATTCAGGGAACACGTTGACCATGTGATAACAAAAGCACGCAAAGGTCTATCTGCAATGAGGATTATGGCTGCTTCCAATATTGAGCAAAGACTACTAATACTTCTATTCTACGGTCTGGTCCTTTCCCCCATTGAATACGCTCTGTCAGTGCTACCCAGATTGAACGACTCGAAAAGGTGCAAAATGAAGCCATGCGCATTATTTTGGGATGTACTAGAGACACATCCTGTGGAGCAATGAGGTATCTACTTGACTTTCCAACAATGAACCAAAGGATCAGGATGTGGAGGGCTCGTGCATATCTCAAAATATGCGCTGATAAGAAACACCCACTGCATCAAGCGCTTTTTAGTGAAAAGGGCGACAGACTGAAGAGGGGGAAATCGTGGCTAGGTCGGGCAGAAGATATTATTAGGCAAATATGCAGCCTAACCGACATCATACCTGGTGCAGAATGGATACCTGTGCCTCAGGCGTTTATTTGTACATTTTCCTGTATTGTCACACTCAACAGGCGATGTAGAGAAGAGAATCCTGTTGCTGTTAATGCAGAGGTCAACGATCTCATCGGTGAAAATTCAGACGAAGCAGATGCAATAATCTATACAGACGGATCCGTTATACGCCAAAGAAGAAGCGCATGGGCATTTACAGCACGCTCAGCGGGCAGAACAGTCAAAGAAGCCAACGGCGCCTTCTCCATGACAACCAGCAGCATGACGATGGAGGTGATGGCAGTGACACAAGCGCTTGCCTGGCTTGAAACACAAAAATACACCCGCGTGTGTATACTCAGTGATTCAATGAGTATGATCCGGAGGGTTCAGGCAGGTTCAGTGCGAAGACAATGGCTTGAATCATTACAGAAGTCCACTGTTCGTGAGGTCACATTTATTTTTGTTCCGGGACACGCAGGCGTCGATGGAAATGAAAGAGCTGACAGGTTGGCTGGATCCGCTATCACTACCGACGGTCAGCCTATGGATCATGCTGATATTATCAATGCCCTCAGCGAAATGGGAAGAATAGAGGACTTTGGTGGCAGTGAATCCACATCACTCGCCAGAATGGCAGACTTGGGAATTAAGATCGGCACAGCAAAAAACGAGACGCACACCAGCTACGCCAGAAGACTTGTTAATCAACATAGAACTGGTACTATTAGCCATCGGACGTTGGGGTTCATACTGAGAGGAGGATCTGAGCACCTATGGACATGTCCGGAGTGCAATGAGGATAACCCAACTAACTAAATATGGCCTAACGACTTAACAGGGTTTCCGAGACCTTTTCACGGGTGATCCTCATTCGCCTGGTGGCACTTTGTGTCACGTGGTATTGATTGCTTGTGGGATGCCCTGGTAGGGTACAACTTACCTACCTATCTATATTAAGGCTGATTGTTCAAGGGAAAGCACTACTTGCTGACATGTTGAAACTAAATATGACAATAGTCTCCCTTGTTCTTATTGTATGAAATGTGGAGCAATCTCCTGGAAGATTTAATGTACAAGTGTGTGTACGCGTGTATGTGTGTCCTAGTGTGTATTATATGGTGTACAATACAAGTTTTAATTAAAGAAGTCACGGTAATACGGCAAACATAGGTACTACAGCAAGCACCTTGTTCTATTACACTGCGGCTGTAAAAATCAACAATGGTCATTTTTAATGTTAATTAATGTTGGTAGTCAGAGCTCTTGGGACAGCTACTGAATATATATATATATATATATATATATATATATATATATATTTACGAGGTCGAACTGCAACCTTTTCAATCTGTCCCGATTTCGTGCAAGGACTAGGGTGCAGACAAAATGCCTCATGGACGTTCTATTTGCGGTTGATGCAGCCATTACTACATATACTGAAAATGATCAGCAGATTCTAATGAATCGCTTTTGCAAATGCATGCAAACAATTTGAACTGACTATCAGTCACAACAAAACACAAGTGACGAAGATAAATGTGATCAACCCACCAAGCTTTGGCGTTTACGATATGAGCTGTTGGTTGATCATGAGTTTGAGTGCAAAGCTCTCGAATCACAAATGATCTTTTTCTAAATGCAGAACTAATCAATACTGGAAGCCCAAAAAGCATTGCATTCTAAACCTAATATGGTACTTTAACTTTAAACGACCCTATCCCATCGGCTTCAAAATTTCGTAGGGAATTCCTATGGATTTTCCGAGACAGTCCCATATTGTGGGAGTGGTGAAGGAAGAGTGTGTGTTTAGGTGAGTGTTAAATGAATAATGACTGCTACTTCTTAAAGCTCAGCACAGTGCACAAGCTCTGTAGCATCGGTGAGGATCCTGAAATACTTTGGGTAGATTTTTAACTCAACATTTTTGCCCGGGCAGCGCCGTTAGGCTTCTCTTTTCGATTTCCAACTGCCAGGGTATTTTTTTACGTGCGCAATAATGCACACGGGCGTCCAATCTCACTACCCAGAGCCCAGGGCGAATTACTAGAAGTCCAAGTCTACGTGAAAAAAGACAAGCCCTTATCTGGGGCTGAACCCCAATCCTCCAGCACTCTAGGGGGACACCCTCATATTTTCACCATATTGAGTTAGAAGAAGAATGGAGCACTTGTGGGTTAATACCTGTGTTCCATGATGTTGATCCGTTGTTCAAACCTCAAACCTCATTGTCATCGTCTGTTAACACCAATAACAACTTTATTCCAACATGAAAAGCAATTTATAAAACATTGGCACTAGACCAAAAGACAACACACACACACACACACACACACACACACACAGAGAGAGAGAGAGAGAGAGAGAGAGAGAGAGAGAGAGAGAGAGAGAGAGAGAGATACACTAACTATGATATGTACACGACTAGCACACAATAATAGTAAAAGACAGACTCGAACTTAGTAGGGGATACTAATCTAGGCTGATTGTTAGTGTCAGTCTGAGAGTGTACAATAAGGACGACAGACAGAGCTTGTTAAAGATTCATTTCTTTCCAAATCCACTGTGGAGACTGCTCCTTATTAAATAGCTTCTTCTTCTTCTTCTTTTTCTTATTCTTCTTCTTCGCGTTCACCGGCTGCAAACTCCGGTGGAAAGTTCTGGTTATTCGTCCACTTCTGGACTGCAGTCCTGTTCCAGAACCTGACTTTTGCGTGTGCATCCGTTTGACAGATCCGTATGCAGACTGTTGGTTCCTTGCCTCTCAAAATTCTTAACAATACATTTTTTTTTTTTCGCAAAATAAATCTTTGTATTGACGTTAGCACTTTTATTTAAAGTAGAGTACATGTTTTTCAGCGATAAACCAACTTAAACACGGTAAATCAGAAATTTGTGAAAATACGATAAGCTACTTTGGATTGTTTCGTTAATTTCGACAGCTACAAATTTGCATACTGTGCATTCAATCATGGCGGCCTCCCGGGCAATGATAAACAATGTCGCATGTCTGTTCCGTTGCCCTCTTGTGAGTCGAAATATTACTGAAGCACAGAAGAATGTTTTCCCTTCGAATTCTCTTTCTAGAAGATACTTTCAAAATCCAAGAGGTTGTATAAAAACTTTTAAATGACTTAATAAATTGTTTTCATTCAGTATTCAGGGTCGAGATCAGATCATGATCATCGGGATCGAAGAGGACAGGATGAGGATCGACTTTGCAGAT
This sequence comes from Candidula unifasciata, assembly GCA_905116865.2. Classification (NCBI taxonomy): domain Eukaryota; kingdom Metazoa; phylum Mollusca; class Gastropoda; order Stylommatophora; family Geomitridae; genus Candidula; species Candidula unifasciata. Next base: position 183,943 of record CAJHNH020000095.1, read on the forward strand.
GATGATTTCAGATTTGCACCGGTTTTTTTTTTTTTTAAATCCTTCCTTATCTTCTTCTTCTTCTTTGCGCCCGGTTTCGTATGCTCAGATCTGACCATCAGGTGGGTAGCCTCTATGAACTCGCAGGTCAGTAGCAGGTCCTTCATGGTTCCCCAAAGCTTGCTCTGCACACTTTGCTCTTGAGGTGAGGCGAGGTGTCTTTGTGAAGTTGTAGGTAGAGTGGGCAGGTCTACCTTTATCACTCAGTCTCTACCCACAGAATGACTAGCCGCCTAGCGAGAGTCGCACAGAGCATTAACTCCATAGCTCAGGTGACAATCTCCGTTAAAATGTCACTCGTGAACTGAACGGCACGGCCGTGAAACGAAATCATGACCTTCAGAGCACGAGACAAATGACTTTGCCACGGAGACACAGCTCCCCATATCCAGTATACTTGGCTATCCTCCGAATAACGGTCCCAAATTATCAAGGCTGAAAAAAACCTAACAGGGCCTCAGTCACCTGTCAATTGAGCACTTCCCGCAACTTAAATTGCACACTGTCAGCGACTTCCGCCACCGGCGAGAGTATCCCCCAAACTGCTCATGCGGGCTGGATTGGGGCTAAACTAGATGGCTGGGACTCATGAGCAGCAGCTACCTCATCTCCTGCAGCTTCCTTTATTTTATTTGCTCGTGAGTCCTAGCCATCTAGTTTAGCCCCAATCCACACCGTGTAAGCGTCCGGAAGTCCGCAATTGACACGTGACTGAGGCCCTGTTAGGGTTTATTTTCGGCCTCGATGATTTGAGACCGTTATTCGGAGGATAGCCGTTTATTTAAATTGAAGGTAACTGCAAACCTTTTGAGAGGGCGATCGGCCACCTTTTATCTCTGCATTGAAGGTCAACAGTGTGGTTTATTAAGAGGGTTTCCAAATTTGTATTCCCTGCTTATATAATCAGATAAACTTCTTCATCTAGTTAAGTCCCTCCTGTGATGCTGTTTACACTTAGTTTTGTATTAACATTTTTAAACATAGTAAAATTATTTTGGTTCCTATTTACCTATAAATACTAATAATACTACTACCAATAGATTGGGGGGGGGGGGGGGTGGAACCATGCCTTAACAATAAACAAAGTATCTGCCAGTCACGAATTGATCTATTCTATTAATTATTTGTAGCCAAAACAATTATAAAAGGTAGTTTCATAAAGAAAAAGAATTTCGTTCAAATCTTTTCGTCTTTTACTCGTAATGGCTTTATTGCTTTATCTCATGCGAGAGTGAGGTGTCAGTAAGAACAGTAAACAAATGGATTTACTACAGTAAACGAATTTACAACTTCCACAGGTGCTAAATGTAGACTTCTTGCAGGAGACAAATATATTGCCCAGATTTCTCTAGCCCCTGACTAAACATTCAAAAATGTTGATTGGCATATATCAGTATTATCAAATCCCTGCCAGCAGAGTTGAACCTGGTCAACCCTCCCACTCCTCTCACCCCCAATAAACTAATGATAGAACTCATCAAATGTATGGTGAGTTCTTTGGTATTGAATGAGTTAATGTTGACCAGGATTGTTCAGATGTTGGAGTCAAATTGTAAATACAGTTTCCTAATTGTACATGAAAAAGATCAATATCAACTCTGTGTGTAAATCATAACTTGTTTCCAATTTTCAGAGCTAAAGAAATTTTACAAGAAAGCAACTATAGCAACATCTGATGGTAGGTGCTCATTAAAATTTCTGTAATATTTTAACTCTTTGAGGCCTAAGGAACGCATCATACGTCTATAGGTTCCTACCTAGAGGCCCAGTGAACGCAAGATGTGCTGATTTTACGTTTCTCTTGACTACCCCTTGGGCCTCTGATGCTAAACCCCCTGGGACTCAAGAGTTAATGAAGTATGTCCTCTGGAGCTTTACAAAATCTGTTGTTCTTGTTGGCTTGCTGCTAATCTTTTTTTGTTAAATCTGAAGGATCTAATATAACCCCCCCCCCCCCCCCCCGCCTCTTCCAAGAACTACACCAAATACTAGTGTGTTGATTAAAGTCACAATAAAATTGTTTCCCTGTTTAGCTCTTTCAGTCCTACAAGGTCCTAGCTGATGTCTTACAGTAACTGAACTCAGGGGTATACTATTTCCTGAGGGCCTAAATATACAACACTCGCAGAAAACAGATATGTTGTCAGAGTTGTTCAGAGTCCCTTACTAAACTGGTGCATGGGAATTGACATACAAACACGAATGAGGTATGGCTGCAAAGAGCTTTTTAATGTCTATCCAGTTGTGCTGGTTTTGTTAGTATAGTATAGAATAATTTTGAAAAATCAGCTTAAGTACCTAAAAAGTTAGGCATAGTGAATTGTTTGGGTCAGAAAGAGTTAAATCCCACCTTTGTTAGGCATTTAACTGTTATTATCCGTTAAATTTATTGTTTGAAAACTTTTTTTTTAGTGCCATACCGACTGGCTCTGGTTAAGTCCATTGCAAGTTCATTACTTCCCGAGACAGTTCCTGGTACCTGTTTTAAGCTGGGCTGATCTGGAAGTTCAGATCAGTTTTAAAATTTCGAAGAGATTCAAAGCTGTGTCCACCTGGTCTGCAGGCACACATGCTAGCCATTGTATTGCTTGGGTTTTCTTCTTCTTCTTCTTCTTGATTCTGCTGTTTATCCCCCTTGACCAAATATCACCAAGTCATCTTATCCTTTGCTATCACGTGCAGCTCATGCAATGTCTTCCCCATCTTTTTAACTTCCTTCTCTAGTTCCCCGCTCCATGTGTTTTTTGGGCTACCTTTATTTCTACACCCTTGTAGTTTTCAATTAAAAGCCCTTCTAGGTATAATCTTCTCAGGTTTTTTCATTGTGTGTTCTGTCCAACACCAGCATTTTTTCTTCACCTCTTGATTCAATGGAATTCATTTAGTTTTGTCCCAGAGCTCAACATCAGTGATTTTATCATCAATTCCCTCAGGTGCTTCTACAGAATGTTTAAATATTAATGAAATATTGACAATTTGTCTAAATATGATTTTTTTTTGTGGGGGGGGGGGGGGGGGGCAGGAGGACAGTGGAGGATGTGGTTTTGTGGTCAGTGGAGGATGTGGTTTTGTGGGAAGTGGAGGATGTGGTATTGTGGGCACTGAAAGATGTGGTTTTGTGGGCAGTGAAAGATGTGGTTTTGTGGGCAGTGAAAGATGTGGTTTTGTGGGCAGTGAAAGATGTGGTTTTGTGGGCAGTGAAAGATGTGGTTTTGTGGGCAGTGAAAGATGTGGTTTTGTGGGCAGTGAAAGATGTGGTTTTGTGGGCAGTGGAGGATGTGGTTTTGTGGGCAGTGAAAGATGTGGTTTTGTGGGCAGTGAAAGATGTGGTTTTGTGGGCAGTGGAGGATGTGGTTTTGTGGGCAGTGGAGGATGTGGTTTTGCAATAGAAAGCTTAAAATTCCTTGGACAGCTAAACTGAGTAATCCTGATGTGTTGAAACAGATGGGGCACAAAGACAACCTATCACAGATATCAGAAGGAGGCGGTCATCATTTGTTTTCCTTGAAAAAGGGGAACAAACAGTTTGTGACCACTGGAAAGATTTCCAGAAACATAGAGGAAGACAGCGACAGAAGATTCTTAATGCCTCTTGTCATGGCATAAGGGGGTGTTAACTCATGATATGATAATGATGTTATAGATCACAGGTTTTGAAGAGACATGATCACCTACACCATTCGACAAGACACTTATTGATAATTTCGAACATGGCATGAATGACAGAAGTTATACACATTTCTTGTATTGCAAGGCTGGTATGAAATCAACCTGGACAAGAGAAAACTTCGAACCCCGCATGGAAACATCTTCAAGGTCCCCAGTGAGCCGCTAGCACTAGCAGTGGCCACAGAATGGAACACACAGGACAAAATTGTGAACAGACAGGCCATGCACTTGGTAAGCTTTGTTTTTTATATTTTTTAATAGCAAATTAATTAGTCAGGTGATGAGTGTTATGGGCCAGGAAGAAAATAAGTATCGACTCTCGTCTCATGTTTACTTAATTGTTACGGCTTTGAGTGTCAAGAGAGATATAGGGTTCTTCTTCTTGCTCTTCTGGTCACCTCGATCGTAGACATATAATGATGTTGTAGATTTTCTCTCTTGAGGGAAAACTGCCTCATAAACAGCATCTTGCTGATCTTTTTTTTTCTTGTCCCAGGATTTTGACCGCCCCTGTACATTTAGTCACGCTTATTTTATTTAATATATAACCATTACTTCAGTCTTCCCAATATTACCGCTAATTTTCTTTTATATTACCATTGCTTCAGCCTCCCATTATGCTCTTTTCTTTGTTATTACCATAACATTTAATTCAGTTTTCTTATTATTAAATCTATTTTTTGTTGTTGACATTACCATTACTTCATTTTTCTCATTATTGTAGCTATTTCCTTTGAAATTACCATTATTTCAGTCTTCCCATTATTCAAGCTGAGGCCCACTCTTTTACATTCTACAACAAGTGCATTTATAAATTCCTGTAGTGCTTTTTAACTAATAGACCATAAAAACCTCACATATCTTGTTCCATTTAAAGACAGTAACAAATTCCTAATTACGCAGAGGCAGACCTCAGTGAAGATGATACAAGACATTTAAGGTGCACTGGCTATGAAAGCACCTATGGCTAGAGAATTTGCTAGAGAAAGAGATACTTTCCGGCATGCTGTAACGAGAGCGTTGTACCATAAAGTACCTGTTGATCGATGATAATGTTTTACAAATTCTTTACCCGGCTCTCTAGCGTAGTTGGCTAAATCTGATTGCGCGGTGACCGGGTGACGAACTCCTTGTGGTCCAGGTTCACTCCCGGGGGTAGGCAGAAAAGCCACATTTCTCCCAGATTTACGGTATTTACAATGGAATCAAGGCCAAAAGGTTGCGATATCCATAAAACCGAGCCTAAGGGTTAACAACTCATGGCTTCTGGATACTAAAACAAACAAACAACAACAAATTCTTTACGTCTGCTAAGCTGGGCATTAAGAGATGTGATGTTTCACAGTCACAAAATTTTCCTTCTTTTTTAAAGAATTAATTTGTCTTTAGGGTCAAGATATGTTGTAAGTGTAAACCTCTCTGCCTGATGTCATTAAAGGTCTGTTGTTGTATAAAGTGTATTTATTGCTGTTATTAATTATTACCTGGTTAGCATGGAATGTTAATTTCAACTTTCACATATCTTTTCATTTGTAGACATCTCTGAGTAACACAGCTCTGGAAAACCCACTTCACAAAACCAGAAAGGAAATGACTGAGGCAATCATCCATTTTTTGGAGACAGACACAATTTGGTATGTGTGTAAACGTTTCTTTAATTTTTCTTCTTCTTCTTCTGCAAATTATCCCCTCGTGAAGCATGGACTGTCAACCATCTCACACCAGGTCATCCTGTCTTTTGTGATTTGCTTACAGGTCGCCTATGTTATCTCTGTCTTAAGGGGTCTCTGTGGTGCGGTTGTCAAGCCGTTTGTATCGTGCTTTGAAGGTTGTGGGTTCATTTCATCGTGGTGCTGTTCAGTTCGCGAGTGCAATTTTTATGGAGATCCTGGGGATTGTCGCCGGAGCTACGGAGATCGTGCTCTGTTGCGATGCTCTCAGCAGGCAGCTAGCTGTCCTGCAGAGAAAGACTGAGCTGTGTGGGATAAAACCTGGTGCAGTGAGGTCAGTCCTCTCTCATTTACCCTTTACAATCTTATTCACCTCAGTCTCAACTTAGCTTCTCAGTGTAATTTTGGTATCTCTTTATTTTTGTTGGCTACAGTGCAACCCTATTCTAGTTACATTATCTCACCGCCCAACACCAGTGTGTTTTTCTCATCTCTTTTCCCAGACATTTGTTTACTTCTCTTGCATAACTCTACATTGTTATTCTATCATACTATAAAGAAATGATATGCAGCAGGGTTGAGTAGAGTTGAGTCAAGAATTGATATCACAGCACTCGGGGCATTCCCATGTGTGCTCCGTCCTCATCTTCAGCAGCCAGTGCAGTTCCAGTACTGATAGTACCGGGCACAATCTGGTTATATATCTGTCTTGCCTTTCCTGTGGGTATAGTGAGCCGGCCAGACCCTCTGGTTACACCCAGGTGCCTTATACTCTTCAGGCCATAATAATCTTGTTTCTCTGCTAATTCTGTTGCTCGTTCCCAAAGGGCCTTGACCACCTCTGCCTTGTCATGTATCAGTTCACCACCCAGTGGTGCAGATCCAGCCAATCTGTCTGCTTGTTCATTACCCACTACACTGGCATGACCTGGAGAAAATATCCAAAGTATGCTCACTACCAGTGACCTTCCCAGTGAAGCTTGCCACTCTGCTCGAAGCATCCCTGTCTTCACCTTTCTCAGCATGCTTTCAGTGTCTGTTACAATTACAACATGTGTATGCATCTTGTTCTCTAGCCACCAGAGAGCTGCAGTTTCCACCTTCCTCCATTCTCATGCTAGATGTTGTGATGTCTTATGCTAGGCTGCCTTGCACTAAAAATTTTCCATTGGCTTTTGCAACTAACCCACAGGGCCTTCTCTTTCCTCTCACTACCGAACCATCTGTATAGATAATCAGGTCATCTGGGCATGAATTGTCATAAATAGGTATGCAGCAGGGCTGTTCATCTAAGTTTACTCAGGTTCTGTAACAAGACCAAAGTTCAGAACTCAACAAACGATCGAAACTGTCAACCAAAATTTACGGTCGTTGAGAAGAAGAAGAAGAAGAAAAAACAGATAGTCGCAAATCTGTATGCAGATGCAAAACGTGGATGCTGAACTCAAAGACAATACACCTACATGTACATAACTACTTTAGTCATTACTTTTCTTGCAGAGGAGGGAACAGCTGCACTCCAGGTTTAACCACTATAGACATTTCCACTAATTAAGAAGAGTGTATAATGTTGAGAACTATTTCAAAGGAGAGAATCAAGTAATCACAGTTCAATCTTCATAGCAGACTGGTCGTCACATAGCTGCTCAATTCCTTTGCCAATGAAAACTACACAGAATCAGTGACCCTTGTGAAAAAATTACACCGTCAATAGTCTCAGCAAATCCAACAGCATGCACATGCATTAAATGCATGCAGCAGCCAAGAAAGCCAACACATAAAAGTCTGGCACTAGAAATGCAGTTCATTGTCAGTGGAAGTAGCAGTTACAACAGCTAAGTAGTTGCACATGCAATTGATTGCATAAGGTACCACAAGGTCTCTGGCAGCAGGAAAGTCACCATTTTCTGAATCTACAGTTCACAACACAAACCACTTTAGGCACAGTCAAAAAGTATTCCAAATGAAATTCACAGCATGCACTCAGCTCAGTAGCTGACAAAACTGTATTGTTTCAGTCTAAACATGGAGGAAAATGCAACAGCTAACTATTATTAGAAGCAAAAACTTGCCAAGACTCAAAACTGTAAACCAGCCTATCCATCATATTAACAGGAAGTCTGATTAGATTGAAAATAAAGCGTACTTAAAATGTGAGTATGTTTCTTTTATAACTGTCTTTATATGGAAATAAAAAATAACCAGCATAAAGTGTAATAAATGATGTAAAGGGGCGCCATAATTAATGTATGTCTAAGAAGGAGGGCTATACCGAATAGTGATTTTTACTATTTGGCCGAATACGAATAGTGGGACCAACTATTCGGCCGAATACCAATACAAATAGTGTATCATCATTATCAGGTGCCTTGCCGACTGGCGTGGGCGAATATGCCTCAGCACAATCAGCGATCTCCCGTGGCGCGGTGATTTATGTCACAGGCGTGAGGGAAAGTTAAGTCCAACATGATGTGTATAAGGAGATACTCCGTACGTCACTCGGGCGCCAGTCCTTCACTGTTCTGGTTGTACGGAACCTCACGCAAGACCCCTGCAGCATGTCCTCGTCGTGCGCCACGGATAATGTCTCAAATGAGCATTAACAGAGCTGTCAGGGGATCTCCGAGTTTTGGCGGCCCCCAGAGGTGATATGTCCTTGTGGCTCTCATCAGCCCGCCCCCAAGCGCATGGGTGAAAAAGGTTATCAAAACTCATTAGGAACATGAGTAAAGTGCTTGCCGAATGTACAACTAAAATTACAACCCTTGGTTAAAAGATTAGGGAGTGAAGAGAACATTGTTCTACTGAGACTCAACCCTTGACCTAGAGATTTACCCGCAGCACAGACGAGTAAAATCTCCTGTGGGTGGCGTCTCGCAGCAAGATTCTACCCATGTACATCCTCTGTTAACCCTCAGTGTCGTCGTCACCGCGCTGAGGTACACCAAGACAGCAACCACCCACCGGCTGGCTAAGCCTAAATGTCCAACAAAACTAGAACCTACGTCACACGAGTAAGCTCAAAATCTGACCATCACAAATCGTATTGAACGGAAAAAGTCCAAATGTCCACACCAAAAGACCCCAATCGCCCGAGTGCTGGAACCAAACAGATAACTATATGCCTAAAGCAGGATGTTGAATTTTGTCGGGCTAAAGGCTTGTCAAAGATACCTAACGTGCGAAGAAAAAGAATGTACCTATTTGGGTGGTCACAAAAGTCCAGAATTCGCGGGCTGCTCCCCACTGACTTCCGGAGGGCGCAGCCCTTGTCGAGCGGGAGGCCTAATACGGTTGTGACGTCAAGCAGGCATGTGCAGGACGTGACGATTCCTTGGGTGAGCCCAGAACCAGAGCGCCATGTGCCTTCTTGGATGGCGGGGAATGCCCATGATCTGCCCCTGCCTTCCCTTGAGGGCCAACCGTTCAACAGGGGGCTGCCCCAAAGGGGTAGGCCGGGGGCAATACCTGTGGAGAAGGAGACAAAGTGGACACCACACAAATCAGGCAACGTCTCGACCCACACAAAACAATGGCCACAGTCATCCTAGAAATAGGCCTGACGTCTTCCCTCGAAGTCAGAGTACAGCTGCCCATGAGGCAGGGAACAACAAAACGGTTGTACACGCAAAACTCAGGTCCATGTAAAAGCCAAAAGTCCAAGCGGACGATTAACCGGGACCTTCCGCTGGAATTCACAGCCGGTGAACGAAGAAGAAAAAGCGATCTCCCGCAGCATGTATTAGTTCGTTTGCTGACACACCTCCATGCCATGCAACAAGAATGTCAAGAATCTTCTCTCGTTGTCTTCCTCTATCCCTCCTTCCACAGATCTTTTCAGTGGTCACCACATGTTCCATTTTCCCTCTTCTCACTCATAACATAGTCAAAAAATGTTGTCTGTCTTCTTCTGATGTCTGTGATTGGTTGTCTTTGGGCTCCCGCAACTTTCAAAACCTCTTGGTTGCTTTTTTTGGCTGTCCAGGGTATTTTAAATATTGTTCTGTAAAACCACATCTCTGAGGCCTCAAGAATTTGTTTGGCCTGCTTACCGATTGTCCAGGACTCACAGCGCATTGCCTTTAAATATAAGTGCTAACTTGACAAGGCTAACAGTGACTGTTGTACAGACCACATTTTCCACTTTAAAATTTCAGCAAAAATGTAATCACAACCTTACTTATCCACTGCTCCTTCACGAATACAGATGGAGGATCAGTCGCACCTCGAGATAAATACAAAGACAATTTTTAGCACGCTGCTGTTGGCAGTTTATGCAGTATGATACACTTTGAGTGTGAAACAAGGAAAAAACCTTTTTCGACAGTGGCGAGGAAAGACAGTTTAAATTTTAACTTTTAAGTATCTTCATGCCTTCTTTTATAATGTCACAATTTATGACGACTTTTCTTGATTTTCACCGCGGCACCCCTGGCATATGCACCCAGTTTAAGAACCTCTGCTGTAATGCCTCTGTCGAGTCAGCAGGCAAAGACCTTGCTAGCTGCTGTACAATGCAACCTGGTCACAGTTTCTCCCACTGCGACAGACTTAGGCAACAGCAACTATTGTGTTAATGAAAGAGTTATTTCAGTCCATCGCAGTGTATGCAGAAACAGGTTTAAGGTAACCACTATTCGTATTCGGCCCGACTGCAAGTATTCGGCCAAATACCAAATAGTTATTAAGTCCACTATTCGACCCTGAAGCGAATACAAAGCGAATATTCGGTACAGCCCTACTAAGAAGGAATGATGGCCACATAATGAGAATGAGTCCTGATATACCTGTCAAAATAGCCCTCCCTCGGACACCAGAAGGAAAGAGAAAGAAAGGATGCCCAGAAACAACATGGAGGTAAACGATGGAAAGTGGACTGAGTGCTGCATCTCTGACATGGAAAACTGCACTGAAGATTGCACAGGACAGGAAGGCAGCATGAAAAGTCCTTTCTGAAACCTTATGTGCCCCTGGGCATAAAGACAATGATTGCACAGGACAGGAAAGTCCTCTCTGAAGCCTTATGTGCCACTGTGCATAAAGACAGAGACTGCACAAGACAAGAAAGCATGGAAAGTCCTCTCAGAAGTCTTATGTGCCACTAGGCATAAAGACAGTTGAAGAAGGAATGATAACATGATTTTGGTATTCTATAAATCTGAAACAATTGCTGATGCTATGAGCAATCCATGACTAAATTGATTTCATGAGCTTTTTATGTTTTCTCCAGCTACAGACTCACAGATCCACCGGAGCTAGCGAAGCTAGAGCATGACTTATGGGATCCTATCTTAGAGTGGGCAGCTCAGAGGTAAAGTCAGATTCTCATTACTTTTTTCTCTTCTTTATTCTCCCTTAAAAGGGTGGTTGGTACATTGTTTTGTGGTTTACAATTAGGCTGTGATATCTGCACCTTTCAGGCCAGTACATATGATTTCTGCAGTGTATTAATTAGTTGCCTTTAAACAACTGGATTTTTAGGGGATAGTGGGTCATTCTCCCCATCCCTTTTTTTTAACATAATGCGGGCCTATATTTTATATTTATATTTGGGATTAATGCTTTCAATAGTTTTTAGTTTCATGTTGATAGAAGTCTGTAGGGCACTCTGATAAAATTGGTTGTTACAGAAAAGCTTATGTGGATGATATAAAGTGCAGATGAAGATACTGCTGCTGATTTTTATACAGTAATTATATTCTGATAACTTTTGGAGACTGTGAATGTAAAAAAGTTCATTTACAAAATGGAACCTCAGAACCCACACAGGGAAACACTTCTTTTGTTCTAGGTCGTCATCAAAAGGTTCTTAAATGTACTGTAGATGCCAGTGTGTTGTTCATATAATTTGTATTGTCCATAATTTGAGTTTTTAATAAACAAATACCTCTTTTCTTTTTTTTAAATATAAGCTCTTTTAAAAAAAAATAATAAAAAAAAATTCTTTTGGGGGGGGGGGGGGGGGGATCTTATTCTGCTGTATGGTATCGGATCTCGGAATAGGAGTGAACAAACTAGGATAGGCCTTGAGACAGCGTGATTGTGATGTCTAAGGCCAAATGTTATGAATACTTTGGACAACCAGAGTTAACCAACACTGTTTGGAAAATGATTGTAAGATAATGAATGTAGAATATCACCTGAACACTTTTAGGGAAGAGAGAGAGCCAAACAGACAGCCAAGATGAACAAACAAATGAACTATATTTTCAAAGGGTGGCAAATTGGGCATGGGTCACAAATTGGGCAGGATGATTCCCAAGAGACTTGCAGGCTGTTTCATTAAAATGGCTAGACTTATTCGCCATTACCTCCATGTTGAAACACCTACTTATTTGGATTCTTATAATAATTTGTTTTGTTCAGATATGGTATAGAAATCACACCTACGTACAGCATAGACCCTCCGAAAGTCAGTGAAGAATCTAAGGATATCATCCGACGACATTTGCTGTCATACAGTGATTGGGCCCTTTTTGGTGAGTAAACATTGGGCCAAACCACATGCAAAGCATTTAGCAAAACCATTCTTATGATGTAAAAATCAACACATCATCATTTTAGCATGTATGGATGGGGTTCGGCTCATGCTGATCTGAAGCTGACAAATTTTAGGGGCCACAAGGATTCTGTTTACTACATACCATGTTCTCATTGTATGACACCCCTATTATTTAGCCCACAGTTGTAAAATAAATATTGTAAAGACATTTCCTGGATAAGATGACCCTCTATTTTAAATTTTTAAAAATTGAGAAAACATTGTCTTAAACATATAAAAATTTGCTTAATGTTTCAAGGTATTTAATGTGGCATGAGAGTGACAGATAGCATCATTCCATTTATTCTGAGAAAATGCACGATGTCCAGATACTTCTTTCAGTAATAGATCTGTAATTGAAATGTTATGAAGATTTCAACTTTTTTGTTATTCAGTAGGTTTTTTTAATGTACTTTTGAACATTTTTAGTAGAAATCATGCTCAATGGACTTCGGGACTCTCTTGTCAAAGTAGTGTACGACTCTTTTGACAGACATCATTTATCCAAGATTTTGGGGTGGGCAGATGAGTGCCAGATGTTTTCCGTTTCCAGGCTTTTGTTTGCTGCATTTAAATTAACCCTGAGATCCCCTGCCACTTAGCTTTAGGCGTATGACACCATTTATCTCTGGCATACACTGAATGTGTATGGCAGGAGTCTTGCATGAGACATTAACCAAAGAATACATCGGTAGTTGGTAGTTGAGTTCCAGCTTCACTGCAAATGGGTAACCCATAATTTTATCTCCTGTGTCAGTGAAAATCACACAAAATGTTCCTACTCTCCATTGTTAAACTAATTTACAATACATAAAGAGACATATGTATCTGTACTTGTACAGGCTATCACTATGCTGTGGATACCATCAAGTCCTTACTGATCATCATGGCATTAGTAGACAAACACATCACAGTGGAGACGGCTGTGGATCTGGCAAGACTTGAGCAAGTATTTCAGGTCAGATAGTACTTTTAGATTGTGTATTATGTTATGTTATTTTATCACTCAGCTGACCTCATTGCACATTGAGCTTTCCTATGCAGGCTGAGTCCTCTGGTGCAGCAGTCACTTTCAAGGTACCTCAACTGATTGTTCCTGTGAGAAGCTGGTTATAATGTCTCCTGTCTTGACCCCGAGGATGGCATAAGCTTGGTTCCCTAAGCTTTACTCCCAGGTCACGCAACCATCTTAGTATCAGAGATTCATTGTTATCCACCAGTTGAGTCCAAACTGCATCCACAGTATCAGCTGTGTACATGCCTCTTCCCATATGCATTGGTGTATTACTGTTTTTTTCTCTTCTGTTTAGACTTGAAATGTAATGTACCTGTGTGTTTCTGGTACTCGATATATACTTGCACTGCCTGCTATTGCAGATAGGCTCCAAGTTCTGCAAGCAAAGTCATATCTCAAAGTAGCTGCAAGTAAGAAGCACCTCCTGCATGAAGCCCTAGGTAGAGCTAAGGGTCACAGACTGAAAATAGGAAGGTCTTGGTTAGCGCAAACTGTAGACACAATTAGACGTATGTGCAGGCTTGATAAATGTGGGTGAGGAGAGGAGCAGATCAAAGTGTCTCAGCAAATATCAGACTTTTGTAGGGTTATAATCACTTTAGGTCATGAGTGCAGGGACTGGCCAGTTTATGCTGCAGAATCAGTTCAACAAATGATTCATGACAATTCCCGCCCAGGTGATGTGATTATTTATACAGATGGCTCTGTGTTGAGATAAAGATAAAGTGCATGGGGGTTCATAGCCAAAGCACATGGACGTCGCTTAGTGCAAAAAAGAACCGGCATGTGATATCACAGCTGGTTTGACATATTTCCATGGCAGAGCATGTACTCCAGGACTGCACAGATTTTGACACATTAAGGCAAACCTTTTGGCCAGAAAGAACAACAGTGGAACGTAAACTCTATGGACCACTGAATGAACTAACAACGACAGTGAAATATATACAAAATACAAAACTGCTGATATAGACAACTTATTTCAGGTGAACGAAAGAAGAAGAAGAAGCTGGTTTGAAAGTCAGCTGTACACACATGTCCCAATTGTAACTAACTCACAGTGTATGTTGGTAAAGGTTGAGACAGGCTTGCTCCGTGCAGAGTGGGAAGCATCGCTTCAGAGGTCCCGGGTAGATAGTGTCCTTCGGATATTTTCTGCAGGTCATGCTGGTGTGTTGGGAAATGAGCAGTCAAATAGACTGGTCGGTTCTGCACCACTTAGTGGTGAATTGATGTATTTCAAGCTAGATTTTGTGAAGGCCTTTTGGGGCGCAAGCGAATAGTGAGGAGGTACAAATAGATCATAATGGCACTGCGAGGAGTTACCAGCTGATCTGGCCGACACTCAGCATTTAGGGAAAGGCGAGATGGATGTACAGTCAGTCTCTGGTACCATCAGAATTGGAACTCTTCGCTTGCTGCTGAAGATGTGGACGGAGCTCTTATGGGAGTGTCCGAGTTCTGTGATGCCCTAATTCAACCTTTAGCCTAATAGTACTCATAAGAAAAACAAAAGTAACATCGCAATCCACCAGGGGTTTCGTTAGAAGTGACTAGTAAAAGTTGCTTGCAGCTGACTTCCTCAATCCTGTTGAAAACTTCAGCTGAAAAATCTAATCAGTGACAGACAAGTCTTGAATGGGCTTGGCATTGGCTATGTGGGAGCCTACTTTGCTAAACTTGGAGATAAAAGACAGAAGAAAACTGGAAATGTTTTATCAGATTACCCCTAATTATTATGTCTTTTCCTGGAACTTGTTGAACTACCCCACAGCCATTATAAAATGTATCCGCATGAATGATTCATATTTGGCATGTGGTCTTTTATTTATTTTATGATTATCTTCTGCTGCAGGCAGTGTTTTTTTCTTCTGAATTTGACTGAATATTTATACTTGACAGTGAAAGCTTGGTTATGTTAACGTAAGTATGTACATTTATGTTTCAGACAAACCACTGGGGTAGCGTGGAGTGGTACCATGGTATTGAAACATATGAGCTGCGTTGCCGGTTGTCTGCAGCTGCTTTGTTCATTCACTGGTGTAGTGAAAGCTCAACAGTCAAACAGAAAGCATCTTTGAGGCCAGTCTAAATAAACGCTGAGTTAAACCAGGGAGATTGTTATGAACATGAAAAGGAATGAACCGGCTGGCAATAGGGCAGAGTATGGAAGAGTTATAAACATGTATCATCTGATGTTGCGAGCAGTGGGTTTTTGTTTATTGTTTTTGTGTGTACTTCAGTATTTAATCCAACACCCTAGAGATGGAGTGAAAACAACAACAGAATAGTAGAATTGTGAAAGAATTCACATTCTACATTTTGTGTTTGAGTAATTGGAAATATACTTCTCATAATTGTATCTATGATCAACTAAAATAAAAACAAAACACACTGAGAGAATAAACTTCGTGCATACTCTGTATTTCATTGTTTTATTAAATTAGTTCATATCAAGCATACTTGTATGTATTGTTTGTACAAGTGTTGTGTGAATAGTGCAGAATGGAGGCAAATAAAGCAAAAGTGTAATATTGATACAAGTATGTTATAAATGTGAAGTATATGTGTGTGATATTGATACAAATATGGTATAAATGTGAAGGATAAGTGTGTAATACTGATTCAAGTATGGTGTAATTATGATATACAAAAACAAAAAATATAAAATTATATATAAAAGCTGCAGTAAAATATCAGCAGCAATGTAAGTAGATAGCATACTTTTCTTAATAAGGAAAATATTTCACAACTCAATCAGATTGATCGCAGTGATGATACAAAATGCTTCTGTGTACTCAGCTGATTATTTTGTGTTTTTGTGTGTTAATTATAGCCTTCTGATTTTACCAGTTATTTTCTAAATGGTCTGTTATTCATACCAGCAGCAGATGATGTAATAAGAATCGGCTTGTGAGCAGTGACATAATTAAGTTGGTTGATTGCTCTTTACAGGACTCAGTACCAACCCAAGTATTTTGTGCTGTAGAGGTTTTTATAGACAATTCAGTAGTTTGCCATTGTTTTTTTTCAATGTTTGGCTCTTGATACCACTGTCATAACCAATACAAGACTGTCTGTTGCTAAATCGTCCGAAGCTAGAATTGAGCCTGGCACCACGGCATTATGAAGCGCATTCACAACACCTAAGCCACAGACACCGACAATAGAGACACAATTACAGACTGACATTTTTGTTTGTGTGAAGAAGTGGGCGTCAGCCTGCCAGGCGGTAGTGGTTGCACTGGGAGAGAAACAGAAGCAGACAGGAAAAGAAAAACACCTTGTGGTTAATTCCGTCTCTATTGTCGTTTCCATCTGTTGTCTGCACTGCTTAAGAACTTTCCATACTCATATTAGATTCATATTTATATCTTTCCAGACTCATTTAGGACTCATATTTATATCTTTCCAGACTCATATAGGACTCATATTTATATCTTTCCAGACTCATATAGGACTCATATTTATATTTGTTCGAGACTCATATTGGACTCATATTTATATCTTTCCAGACTCATATTGGACTCATCAGTAATTTTTGTACTTATGAACAGATATCAGACCAAATGAAAAGTAGAACTACTCAACTTCACATTCTCACATTCTCACAATCACAAATGACAAGTGAACATTGCGTCATCAGCAATGTTAGAATTCATTCATTTCATTATCCTATTGTGCCATTATACCTCACACAGGGCTCACAGTCTTTTCCTTCACCTCCTTAATCCCTTTATTTCCCACGTTAATGCCTGTTTGGTAATTCTCTGCTGGTTGCTTCTCAGGATGTGTTCAAGGTAGCACCATTGTTTCTTTCTTATAACTGTTGCCCAGACATTTCTCTTGTTTCTTCACTCCTTTTGGATTCATCCAATTTTATTTTCATCACTTTCCTTTGACATTTGTTTATGAATGGATTTCATTTTTGTTCCGGTTCTTTAGTGGTTCTCCAACTTTCACTCCAAGAGAAAACCACATGTCCATCTGGTTAGTTGAAGCTCTGACAAACATACAATTTTTTGTACTGATATGCAAAGCTCTTCATATTCACTACTTTTGTATGCTAAATGGTCTTTAACACTCATGATGAATGAACAACACAGAACCTAATGGCTGAGGAACACTTTGGGTCATATAAACAGTGAAGTAACAACAGCAAGGAACCCTTTTCCATGTCTTCAGGTATATTAGTGACCTTTACTTCCCAAGATTGTACCTGGTACCCACTCAAGGCCTGAGAGCCAAGGCTATTTTTGAAAAAAGTCGGGCTCCGTCAGGACCCAAACCCACAACCTTCTGGCATCCGGCCACTACACCACCGTGGCTCTCATATAAACAGTATGATAGACAAATTAACATGTATTGATTGGTACTCCTATGAGGAAGAAGAGATAAGAGAATACACTGCACAGCATAACAATCACAAGCTATATTTACCATACCAGGACTCAAACTTGTCACCTCCATGTGACGACAGGCAAGAATAAACTGTACTTCGACTCTTGAACAACTCACAAGGTGTTCTCCTACCCCTACTTCTTTCTATAAGTGCCAATGAATTCCTGCTAATTTGTTAATAATGCAGCGACAGCACTAGAGTAATTGAGTAGCAGTCATTGTTTCAGGTTTGCATTGAGGTGGATTCGTACAGATAGCTTCCAGGCCACCCAGCCAGTGTTGGGAAATGTTCTGGTAAGTAAAGATGGCCAGGATGGAAAACAGAATTCTCAAGAGCTATATAAATCCTAGCCTCATATAGAAAGTGAATCATGGATAGTTACATAATGTGCAAAATTATTTGGTAGTGGTGGAGATGTAGATTTATAGGCGAATGATGATAATACTCTATATAGATAAAAAGAGTAATGAAAATGTCTTGAAGAGAACTGATTGCCCAGTCAGAAGGAGACAGACAATCTACATTCTTGATCATGTCATGAGAAGGAGAAAACTGGAGCATAATGGTGGGGAAGAGGCAGAGGGAGACAGTTTGACATCATGGCAGACAAGATCAGGGTAACAGAAGTGAATGAAAGTGCACGAGACAGAAGGCTGTAGATAGATATGACTACCAATGTCACTAGGGCATGGACTATGAGAAAAAAGGTGGCAGACGTTATGTTTAAAACATCACCAATTGAGTTCTAGTTGGTGTATACATATAAACATTTACTCACGGCAGAGATGCGGTTTCTGAGAAGAATGCAAAGAATATAAACGAAACAGTCCTCATCGAGAAAGATGAAAGTGGTAAAATTATTATAACAAATAGACGTAGACATTCAATTTTTTCAGACATATAAAAAGGAATGGACTCGAGAACTTGGCGACAACCGGCAATATTGAGGGAAAGAGAACAACAGGAAGGCAGAAAAATAGCTGGATGGCCTGGTCAGATAAATGGAGGCGAGACAAGAACATTGAACTGATTCATGATTCTGGTGATCACGTGAAATGGCAAAACATGACAGCCTACGCTTACCCGCATGGTATATGATGATGATAATACAGTACTAGCACCATATACCCAACTTGCCTTAGGCATAGAAAAGGCTACAGCTTGACAATCTACTTTCTTCTTCTACCCTTTACACTAAGACAACCTTTTCTTTGCCAGTGCATCTCACTCCATGTCCTTCCCATCTTTTTGACTCAACTCCCTTTTGATCTAACTCTCTAGTTCCCTTAACGTATGTTAGGGTCTCTTTTTTTACTTCTTTGATCCTGTGGATTCAAGCACAAAGACATTCTACCAATAGTCTTGTTGGGTTTTCTTAATGTGTGCCTTATTCGACACCACCTTCTTGTCCTCACCTATTGATCCATTGGATTTGTTTAATTGACTCCTAAAGCTCTACATTTGTGATTCTAGAAAAACCATTTAATTCCCTCTGTTGTGGACAGGCACCCTTTAATGAAAATTCAAGTTTATTAGTAAATGTTTCAGTTCTGCATCTGCTTTATCTTTATTTAAACAAAACGTACATTATTTTTGCATATTTACTTCAATGTTTAACCATCTACATTCGATTCTTCCTCAATTACTTCGGGAAATTTGACATCACTTGCCCGAGGTTCCGAAGTTATAGATTTGGGTCTTTCGATTGAAAGCCTGCTGTGGTAACTGCGAACTACTACCATTTTTATCTTCGACTGCGGCGCGTGAGGCTGCAGAGTAAAGTAAATTGTCAGTTTCAAGTCTATTAGATTGACTGAAAGCGGTGAAGAAAGAGCGACCAAAGTCAAGGTAACAGTAAGTCAAGGTAACAGTAAGTCAAGGACACTTTTCCACGCCTTTTACAGGCATAAAGGGCTAGACCTATATTTTATAGACCAGTCTGCACTTGTTGGCTGATGTGGTCAGCATCACGCAGGCCACCTTTACTTTCCAGGACTGTACCTGGTACCCACTTAAGGCTGAGTCTATCTGGGAGCCAAGGTCTTTTTTCAATAAATTCAAGAACTTCTGTTTTGCAATTGAGCATCTAGCCGCTACCCCGTGGTGGCTGTCTACAGTTGAGGAAGTATGACAAAATTCTCTGACCTATGCCCAGGAAGCTCACTGATTTTTTTTTTTTTTAGGGGGAAGCCTTTCTTTATCAGTAAGCTTGTTATGGTCACTGTCTGTGGCTTAGGCGTTGCGAACGCGTTTCGTAATGCAGGATGGCCAGGTTCAATCCCAGCTGCGGACGGTTGTCTTGCGTTGGTTTTGATAGTGGTACCGAGAGCTGACCATTCATGATGCGATGGCAAACTACTGAGTGTAAAAATGTGCTTCGAAAAACCACTACAGCCGAAAAATGCTGGGGTTTGCTCTGCAACGTCCTGTAAATCTTTCTTCCTTTTTTTCTTCACTAGCTGTAAACTTATGTGTGCATCCGTTTTACAAATCTGACTCAATTGTATGCAGACTGCTGGTTCCTTGCCTCTCAGGCAGATGCACTCCGACTTTGAAAGAAGCTACCAATCAGTCGACTCTTACGACATGCTTTTGGGTAGGCAGTGGGTCTATCCTTGTTTTCCCTTTAATAGGGCCCCGGAACCCACATGGGGAGTCCTGTAAATGTTACCCAACTAACTTGTTATGGTAGTGCTCAGTAAAGCTTTAGTCAAAATATTTGACTGCGCCTGTGCATGTCATCTTTACTCCCACTTACTCCCAAAGGGTGTTGATCACATCTTTTCTTCTTTTTCTCCACATTCACTGGTTGTAAACTCAAGCGGAAAGTTCTGGTTTTTCGTATACCTTTAGACTTTAGTCTTGTTCCAGAACCTGAATGTTGCATGCACATTCGTTTTACAGACCTGACTTATTTATATACAGATTGGTGGTTCCTTGTCTCTCAGGCAGATACGTGACTTATTTATATGCAGATTGGTGGTTCCTTGTCTCTCAGGCAAATGCTTTGAAGGAAGCCCTCTCTTACAACATGCTTACTGGGGAGGCAGTAGGTCTATTCTGTTTTCCCCATAAAAGGGCACAGGACTCCACATGGGAAACATCTACCTTGTCATTCATCAGGTAACCACCAAGTGGGGTAGAAGCCGCCAATTTGTCTGCTTGTTCATTTTCCAGCACACCAGCGGCCCAGGTCAAAAAATCAAAAGTGCGCTTCCTACCTGCTACTTTTGGGTGGATGCTGGCCATTCTGAACACAGCATGTCAGTTTCAATCTTTTGTAGCATGTGAGTCTGTTATGATCACATTTGTGAGCAGATGGTTCTCAGACCAGCAAAATGCTGCAGTGGTTATTAACTGTACTTCCATTTATTACACATAATGTTCCATTTAATGAGATTTTAAAGCCGAAAGAAGGTAAGGGCATTTCTCTGAATAACGGCCCTAAATTATCTAGCTCAAAATCCTTATCTTACAGGGCCACGATGATGTGTAAAATTAGGATGGATTTATTTCTGGCAGATATGGCAGGCAGACCATCAGCTCTGACACAGATTAGCAATAATGTTCTACTAACTGATAAACGATGTCATTACTTTCAAGTTTGGACTGTTGTGACAGATTCTTATGGCGGTTTTAAGGTTCAGTTAGGGCTAACCATAACCCTAACATCCAAACAATTGAAGGGTTATAGATGCAACTCAAACGGAAGCAATATTGAGGCCCTGTAAGGGTAGGATTTTTTTAGCTAGATAATTTGGTGCCGATTTGGGGAGGAGTGCCTAATGAAGAGTGAATTGTGAAGTCAAAGCAAAATACATCCCCAAAGAAGAAAATTCGTCCATTATTAGCTAATATAGGCTCGACCTCCCTTTTCATCATCAGCATAAGATATTGTTGTTTTTTTTTAAATCTGACATGGTTAACGGTCACCATATGCATGACTGAAAGGAACTTCAGTTTTGAACAACCCTATTTTCAGACAATTCAGTTTTTGGACTAATATTGCAGGAGAAATAAATTTTAGTTTGCTGGCATCCAGTAAACAGTATCTTTGTATTTCTTTATACATGAGTATTAAATAAGCCACAGTGAAAAAAAAAAAGGGGGGGGGGTGGAAGAAGAATAGTGCTAGCAGGAAAGTGAACAGTATAACATAGAAAGAACCACAGTAAAGGTGCAAAAATCAAAATAAAATTGTTAAATGGCGCTGTGTCTCAGATGTTATGGAGTCTGCTGTGGTAAAATCAACAACCTGTGCTTGCTTAAAAAACTAAAAGGTTATCGTGCAAATGGGAGTCGCCAGAGCTCAGTGGCTAGGTGCTTCTATTCCAGTCTGAATGTGTTTAGTTCTTTTCCTACTTCTTCTTCTTCACACTAATCAGCTGGAAACCTCTGCAAAAGTTCTGGTTGTTCGTCCACTTCCGGACTTTAGTCCTTTTCTAGAACTTGAGTTTTGCATGCACATCCATTTTACAGATCGAACTTGTTTGTTTGCAGACTGTTGGTTGCTCAGACAGATGCATTCCGACTTAGAAGGAAATACCTCAAATTAGTTGCCTTTTACAACATGCTTGTTACAGTGGGTCTATTAATTTGTAAAGATAACATGGGATACTCTACAATAGTATGATGCGACTCTGGTCGAGATAGCCAGAATGTAAGAAATAAAACCTATATCTTTCTTGACATCTAAAGCTCTAAAAGATGATAAAAATCATATGCCTATGAAATGAACACTCAGCTTTCAAACGTAAGTTAAATGGCTTAACTATTTCGCCACAGAGACCCACTGTCTAGTAAAAACAGACATTTGTCATCATCAAGTGCCTTGCCCACTGGTGTGGACAATCATGTCTCTCCATAATCCACAACTGCATGTATCAGTTCGTGTGCTGACACCTCCCCATACCACAACAGAAGGCTGTCAAGAATCTTCTCTCGCTGTCTTCCTCTGTCTCTCTTTCCAGAGATCTTTCCAGTGGTAACAACGTTCCAGTTTCCCTCTTCTCATAACATGACCCAAAAATTATGACTGTCTCTTTCTGATATTTGTAATAAGTTGTCTTTGAGCACCTATCTACCACCGCCGTAGCTATCAATACTTGTGGTTCTTTCTGACTTGTCGCTATCAAGATGGTATCATCAGCATTATGCAGGTCGTTTATGTTATGACCACCAACATCAATTCCTGGCATATTCATGATAGATCTCATGAAACATTCACTGTAAAATGAAAACAGATCAGGTGACAGTACACATCCTTGTCATACTCCCCTCTTTATGCTCTGAAATGTTCCTAGATGGTTATTAATTCATTAAAAACAGACATTACATGTGTCATTTTATTTAAGTGGGATATTTTATTTCATTATATATTTTTTAATTGCAGGACAAACAACGAGCGATCTTCCACGAAGAAAATAAATAAACATTTGATCCTTTAAAAAAAAAGTTGATTAACAAGAAACAAAAACAAGAAAAAGTCTCAATATAATGTTGCCTACCTTTATTAGTTCTGAAATAGAAAAATAGTGTTCCATTCAGTAGAACAATAGTGATTATTTCAATCATGTATGAAAAATTAAAACAGCAATAGAGCAGATGCATGCCTATGAGAAAAACACATATTTTTGTCTCTGCTGACCTCCCTATCTGTCAGTCTGTCGCTTTCTCTTTCACTCTCTCTCAAACCCGCACCCCACCTTAGAAACATGCATTATGTGAGAAAATAACAGTGTCAGTTTCTCTTTCTCAGTGTCACTCTTTGTCGGTCTATCTGTCTCTCTTTTCTCTGCACACAAAATGTGTAGAAAACTATTGAAGTACAGTAGAACCTCGCTTAATGAGCACCTCTCATAACGAGTAATTCGCATAACAAGCAAAACAACTTGTAAAAAAAATGACTTGCTTAACGAGCGACGTTTTGTATAACGAGTGGCGAGGAGAGGGGAAGTCCCGGATTGTGCACATGTTACATCAGTCTGTGTTTAGCACTCATTTCAGTAGCATCGTAATGTCGCTTGTGATCACACATTTTCTCAAACTTGTGTTATATTGTGATATATGTACATGAATCCTACAAGATGACTTCTCTAAAGAATTTAAGTTCATTAAGATCCAGTTTCTGCCTGCCAACACCACTCCGTTTCTCCCGCCCATGGAGCCGCAAGTTTTTTCTAACTTTAAGAAGCTCTAAACTAAAACAGTCTTTGAGCATTGTTTTCAGGTAACTGAAGGAACCAACCTCACTCTCAAAGAGTTTTGGAAAAATCACTTCCACATCATTGCCTGCCTCAAGATGATCGACAAGGCGGGGGAAGGGGTTACCAAGAGAACCCTAACTTCTGCTTGGAAGAAGCTTTGGCCTGAGATCGTTGTCGATTTGTGACTGAGGGGTTCTAGACAGTACCTGTGGAACCTGTGTCTTTGGCCACTATCATGGGATTGAAGATGGATAACAGTGATATCGAAGAGCTTGTGGAAGAGCACAGCCAAGAGCTGACCACCCAAGAGCTTATGGAGTTGCATTGTGTTTCACAGCAAGAAGTTTTGGAGGAAAGTTTGTCAGAGGAGGAGGTAACAGAAAAGCAACAATCTTCTGGCGAAATAAGAGAATTGCTGAAAGCATAGTAAAAAAAAATTATTAGCTATCTATCATAATTATTTCCACATTTTTTTTTCTGCAAATCGAATTCGCATTCTAGGTAGGTTTGTTCCGCGTTTGAAGAAAAGATGAAGATGATTCACTCTCCTTAACAATATGTATATAATTTTCTTTGAATAAACGTTATACATAGCATTGTGTGAGTATTTTTTCGACATGGAACGCATTATCGTATTTTACATTAATTTATATGAGAAAAATTGTTTCGCATAACGAGTGTTTCACTTAACGAGTATGATTCTGGAACGAATTATGCTCGTTAAGCGAGGTTCCACTGTACTCTTATATTCTAAAAAAAATAAAGACCGTTTTATATTAAATCTTTGAGTCCCAGAGGGTTTAGCATCACAGGCCCAAGCGGTTGTCAAAAGAGACGTAAAATCTGCGAATTATGCGTTTACTGAGCTTCCTTGGAACTTGTACAGTTTAAGTGAGGAAAAAGCTGCAGCGCAACAACCAGAGGCCTCTTATGATGAAAAGAGAACCTAGAAAGTACTCTACCACATGAATAAATTGTCTGTCAAATTTTTTTAATACACCTTCTCCACAACTTATGAATGTCTGCACTTAACGCCCAAAAAAAAGTAAGAGTCAACAAGTTTCTGGAACTGTTGCAATTTTGCAAATTACGTTTAATAATTAAACATACATAGACTGAATGTGTGTGTTTTATTAACAATTTTTACAACTCGTTTGAATGAAAGTAGTGTTGAAATATAAATTAGGCTTACAATTTTTTTTAAGAACGGAACTCTGTCATAAGTCAAATAGACCATATAGTAAGAATTCCAATAAGAGCAAAGATACTGAAGGTCACGGGTTCGAATCTGCACCGAGGTGAATTTTATTCTTTTTTAAAAATGAATTTGGTTCCCAGGTTGACCTAGCCTAAAAGAGTACCAGGTAAGGTCCTGGGAAGTAAAGGCAGCTGATATAGTGTAGACCAGATCTCCTATCTAGTGCTGATTGTTCTGATTTACTGATTTAAGAATCAACATCATAGACACCAGGCATACCCATAGATGCTCTGTCTCCCGCAGCAAATGATGTAAGGCATAGATGCTAACTGTTCCCGTAGCACACTGATTATGCACATGCGGATCTCTTCATCTCATCCGTCCCTCCTTGCTGAATTCACACTTAATTCCTCGTTTACACATTCTTGCCCATGTTATTTCATCTAATCTCGTGTCTTCTGCCAAAAGTCATTCATACAGAGTCTTCAGAATATCTCCCTTGTCCAATATGAGCTTTCGCTTTTGTAGCCAAAAAATCCGCTTTTTCATTCCCTTGCACTCCTGCATATCCCGGACAGTATATCCACGTGATTCCCTGCACTGTTGTTGCA
Organism: Candidula unifasciata; assembly: GCA_905116865.2. Lineage (NCBI taxonomy): Eukaryota > Metazoa > Mollusca > Gastropoda > Stylommatophora > Geomitridae > Candidula > Candidula unifasciata. The sequence goes on from CAJHNH020000095.1 coordinate 209,294, forward strand.
CTGATGCATGGTATCCACTCATGCCACTTTAGTCCATTTTGAACCTTCCGCAATGTCGACTGAGAATCAGACACAATATGTCCTTTGGTAACTTTGTTTTCTGCTATCCACTTCAGAGCTGCAGTGATTGCTTCCACTTCCATTCGCATGCTTGAAGTTGTAGATAAAAACGCTCCAATTTGTTCTGTCACAATATTTCCCTTCATTCTAGCTGAAAATTCTCAGCCAGATCTTACACTCCGATGAACAGAACCATCAGTGTATACACTACTGCATCATCTAGTCCAGCCTTTCCATCTGTCAGTTGCTGTACCTCTAATTGTGCCATACCGTTACACCACTCTCTACATTCTCTTCTTAACGTAATAATGGCCTGATCCAGCGATAGTTTGTTATTAACTGTGGAACCCAGATAGGTAAAATGGTCAACTGTCTCCAGCTATTCACCATAAATGTAGACTGCAGGTTTATTGTTAAAACCTTGCAACATAACCTTTGTCTTTCTTTTTGCTAATTGTTAGTTCAAATTCATAGCATGCATCAGCAAATGCAGACAGTAAATATTGCAGCTCCTCCTCTGAGTGGGTGGTTATTGCTGCATCATCTGCAAACATCAGCTCTCTGATAAGTATCTTTCTTATATGGTTTTGGCCATAAGCCTACAAGCATTGTAAAGGCTGCCATTAGATCTAGAATGGATGAATATACAACCCTCCTGACCTAGAAAGGCATGTCCTGAAAGAAGTGAGAAGTATACTCCAAAGAGGGCAGGAGCAAGTACATATACCTGCTCTACTCCGTTGTTGATTACACACTACTCCGATGTTACACCATCAAAGTTTATTGTACCATTCATACCTGTGTGGAACGGCTCAGTAATGCTCAGTAGGGAAGGTGGACACCCAGTCTTTTCCAGTGTGTTGAACAGAACTTTTCGACTAACCAAATCAAATGATTTGGTAAGATCAATAAAAGCAACATACAGTTGTTGACTGTGTTCAATGCATTCTTCCTGCAGTTGTTGTAATGAGAATTTCATATCAGTTGTAGACTGGTTCCCATGAAAGTCACACTGTGATGAATAAACCTGGTCTCCAAGGAACTGGAGTTTTCACAAAACAATTCTTACAAGTACTTTTCTAACAGTACACAGCAGTGATATTCCATTGTAGTTATCGAAGTCACTCCGATCACCCTTGTTCTTGTACTTGGTTATGATGCTTGAGTCTTTGAAGCCTTGCAGAACCTGTCCCTCAGAGTGTTATTAGCTGATGAATGTGTGGGGTTATAATGTCTTTCCCACTCCTGATGATCTCAGTAGGAATTCTATCTCTGCCTGGGGCTTTCCCCGAAGCAAGTTCATCAATAGCATTCCTAACTTCTACAATTGTTGAAAATGCCTCTAGATAGTTTGTTACATGGAAGTGTGTCCAGATATACTGTTACATGTCTTCTCTAATTTAAAAAAAAAAAAAGAAGAAGAAGATATAACATTACATGTTTTCTCTAAGCTGTCATAGAATAAATCCTAAAATCAACTATTTACATTGCTATTTATTAATAAAACTGAACAGAAATAAAAGCAATAATATCTGTTTCATGTTAACCATAAAATGAAACTAGAAAATACATTTAAAAAAATTTTTTTTTGTAATTTCAACAATTCTAATCAATTCTGTCAGAATAGTGGCATTAAAAGGATGACATATTAAGCTGGAAATAGAAAAATTGGAAAAAAAAAAATACGAAACTGTTCAACATATACATACCAGGTTCATCTGAGAAAATACAGCACATGAAAGCGATATTAACAAAAATGACCAAACAAATAACTTGTTTACATAAGTACAGCACTTTTTCAGTCACTGGGGCAAGGGCAATATGATGCCCTTTTATTGATCACTTGGCATTCAATTGGTGATGTGGTCAACATCCTTGTGGCCATCTTGACTTTCCTGGTACCTATGTTAAGCGGTGCTGACTTGGGAGACAGGATCAGTTATACAAAATCTAACTCAATGTGGATTTAAACCAGAGACCTTCAGGCTTGAAGGCAAGCACCTAGCCAGTACATTGTCATGGCTTTATTTCAGAAGAAACCCAGGAAATATTATATTATTTAATCACCAAAGATGACAGAAGTCTCACTTTTATGAATAATCGTGTTATGTAGAATATTCAAAATGAGATTTAGTATTTTCAGTTTAAAATGCACCCTAGTAGACAGAACTGTGGCAATATTGAACAAAACAAGAGATGCTACTTTAAAAGCTGGCCACTATTTGGTATAGATTTTACTGTGTCTACATCTGTGGGAGTGGCAGGCATATCCTTTCCACTACATGACACCTCCCATGTTTGATTCTGTATCCGAAAACAAAACAAAATTAATGCAGGATACTTTTTAATTAAGCCATGTACAGACACAGCTGACATTAATTTGCTACTAGTGCTTTGAGTATTTCTCCACCAACAAAATTTACATCACAATTCTCTGATAGGATGTACAGCATGTATTTTCTGGGGCTACTGCTAAGTGTTACACCATCAAGAAATCATGCATGGATATGCCAGAAATAACAGTTTTACTAAGTGTAAATTTTTTTAAAATGTGCAATGCTATTATTTTTATTTTGGAATGAGAATGAAAATTGAGAATTACCATACATTTTTCCATGCATAAGATGTTATTAACTCAGAAAAAAATTTTCAGTTTAAATTTGGGGATCATCTTAGACACAGAATATGTTTACACTATTTGTGTTTAATTCTAGGCTAAAGAAAATAAAGGTTGTCATAGCATGAGGGGAATCTTACGGACTCAAAAAAAAAATGCTACTTTCTGAGACACCCGTGCATCAATACTTTTTATCCCTGTCTGGGTTCCGGGGCAGAAACAAGAATAGACCAACTGCCTCCAGGACAAGCATGATGTAGGAGTTGACTAACTGGGGGCTTCCTTCAAAGGTGGGGTGCATCTGCCCGGTGTCAAGAAACAACCAACTGCATAAAAATAAGCCAGTAAAATGGTTGCACACGCAAAACTTAGGCTCTGGCACAAAAGTCCAAATGGGTGAACAACCAGGACTTTCCACTGGAGCTTACAGCTGGTGAATAAAGAAGAAGAAGAAGAAGAATACACTTTTAAACAGTAATTGTTTCATATAAGTTTCTTTGCATTATATTTGATTACCAGCTTTTCACTCACCAAGACCAAAATCTAAGTCATCAATTTCCTCCCGCAAATAATCAATAAAATGGTTGATCTCGATGACTCTTGTCCGATTGCGCTGGATCTCTTCCTCCTCATGAATTTTGTCAATCATGTTTTTCAACCATGATCTAATCCTGGTCACAATGTCATCTTCCTTGTTGTCGATTTTGAGCAGGTGAACATCGTGGGATGAAGTTAGTGCACTTAGCACCGTGTCTTTGTCAATCAGCATCTAAAAGATGGATAACAAAATTGATGGGTACAACTTACAGAATCTCTATATATAAAATAAACAATGCAATTTTCTTTAAACAAGACAATGTTAATTAAACATATAAAGATGAAACTGCCAACACAATCATAAACAACACAATTTTTTGGAATAAACAAACAATAGATTTCTCTTCTTCTGTTTCTTCTTCTACTTCTCCATCGGATGAAGTCAGGGTTTTTAGCATAGTGTCTTTGTCAATCAGCAGTTAGAAAAGTACATGATCAAAACTGATGGGTATAACTTACAGAAACTCAACATTTGGGTAGTAGCACCTGTTAAATAAATCTGGTTATCTATTCTAACATGCAATAAAGAATGTTTTGTGTGTGCTCGTACATGCGTGTGTATCCTCTTCTTTAAAGTTATGAACTCTCAGTTATTTTATGTTTACCATCTGTACTGAAACCTTCTTCTGAAAGAGTTACTAATTTATGAGTCGATCAAGTTGGGTCAACCCAGAATAACCATTTTCATAATTTCTCAAATAAAATATTTTCTTATATATCAGCAATATAAGTAGCTTCTTTTTCTCCTACTTCTTAAGATTGCACCCTTGATAGTTACACTGACAGTAATCAGTGCAATGATAGACATGTTCAGTGGTAAGCTGATCATTTTTATTTTAAAAGTTCATATTTAGTTCTGCATAGGTTTGGAACTTTTAAGGCGGTTGCTGCTCGGAATTACATTTTATTGTACGTTTTTTAAAAAACTTATATATAAACAACCATTTTTAAAAAACCATATTAAGAACAGAATATCTGCTTAATAAATGACAACACAAAATCTACACCGTTACCATTCTCAATTCTTCAGTCATATCGTCCTCAAGCTCGTTCTTTGCAACCTTCTCCACTGCAGTACTGACACACTCTATCATCTTCTCATTATGTACATTCTCCAGGTCTCTCAGCTGAGATAGATAAGACTGCACATTTTCCAGGAACACAGCAACTAAGTCTTGCATATTTCGGTCAAAATCCTTGATCACTTCCTGTTGATGAACGGATGCTAATCAGTTAAATACCTCTGTAAGCAGAAGACTGAATTTTTAAAATACAAACAGTTAAAAGGGAAAGGATTGATTTCTTCTCCCTGGATATCCCATAGTGCTCGGTCTCTCTGCAAAATGGCTAGCTGCCTTCTGAGAGCATAACATAAAGCAGGAACTTTGTACTTCCAGTGAAAATCCCCAGGAATCCCCATAAAAACAGCACTCCTGCATTGAACATTTCTTTGAAATGACCTCATGATATTCAAATGATGAGAACTACATGATCTTTTCACATGGAGGCCCCAGTAAAGCACACATTTGTCTCATCATCATTGTGTGTTCTGCTGATAAGCATAGACAGCCATGGATAGCCATCTTATTAACATGACCAGAATTTCAGATCAGGCCTGCGTTCTACAGAGGGGGAGTGAACATTCAGGGGGTGTGTTGCCCAGTGCTATGGTAATATTTAACTCTTTGTTGCCCAAACATGTGGTCAGGTCATCCAAGTATTTACCCTGTTGCCTTGCAGTTGCTTTTCTCCCCATCACTGTTGCTAGTGCAAATGTGCACAGTGCACCATAGAAGGCTCTATCACTAAGACATAATGGAGGGTGACCAAACAAGCAATGGACAAATGGAAAATCAAGAGGAAATAAATAACCAGCATCTACGTAGCACATACGGCTTGCACCCTATGCCTCCTCATTATTGTTTCTCTTCATAACATACCCCAAAATCTTGATTATCTATGTCCTTTTTTTTTTAGATCAGTTTAGCTTTTATCTATATCTTGGAAGTCTGTCTAATTTTATTTGTATGTATCTGAAGAGAGAAAATATTTACAATATAATCATTAAAAGTCTTTTTTAACTAAATCATCAAATGTGTTCTTTTGGATTTAGTGTCTTCTTCTTCATCTGCTTGTGATCCCAGACTTGGAAGACTTGACAGACGTGCAAGTCCTCATGATGAATTCCAGAGAACCCTGTCCAAAAGTAACAAGCATCCTGGGCCAGAGGTGGTTAAGATAATAATTAACTGACACAAAAGTAGTTTTTATTGGTTTTTTTATTTGGTTGCAGAACATATTCATTGCCCACAGCTACCTTCATATGTGCTCCGGTCTCCTTCCATAGATCACAACATCAGTCACTTTCAGCACAGTGATTGGACTTCATAGCACAGTGAGGGTTCCCATATGTGTATACCACAATCACATGTGCAATAAATATTTCTCCCAATTTTTCTAAGCTTACCCTTAAGGCAGTTAGTATGGTGTTTTGTGGTCTACAGTGGTTGGAGTCTTTAAAGCGGTCGGAGCTGACACATATCAGTTTCATAATTGTGCCAGGGAACGCAGGCGTGCGAGGAAATGAGCAAGCTGACTGGCTTGCAGATAAAGCTACGGTGGAGGGAGGACAAGCCAGGGACCAGACTGATATTCTGAATGCTCTACGAAAAGTAAGGTGTTTGCAAGAACCAAGTGATGACTGTGAATATGCAGCCATGACCAGACTGCCAGAACAACATGTTAAGAGGGGTGTGGCCAGACAAGAGCACTATGCAGGAAGCTGAAAAAGAATAAGAAACCAACACGGAACTGGGATTTTGAGCCGCTATGGGCTGTTAGATTTATTAAGAAGGGGATCCGAGCACACATGGACTGAATGTTCCATGTGCAATGAGGATAATCTGTTGAATAACTAACTTACTACTAACTAACTAACTATCTGCATCTTTTAGCTCAACACATCCACTTTCAGCAAGCCCATAGTCAGTTGCCTTTTACAGCATGCTTGTTATGGTGCAGTCAAGTAAAGAAATGGGCATATTGGGCTAGATCTATATTTTATAGACCAATGGTGTGTAATCTGGTCGCATCATGTCAGCCACCTTTACTTCCCAGGACTTTACCTCATACCTATTTCAAGTTGCGTCGACGTGGAAGCCAAGGACATTTCGAAAAAATGGCCGTCTACAATCAGGACCTGAGCCCATGGCCTTCAGATCTGCAGGTAAGCATCTAGCCTCTACACCATGGCGGCACCCTATGGTACAGTAGGTTGATTCTTTCCCCCCACCCCCACCCTTTCCCAAACTTGGGCCCTGGAACCTATATGGAGGTGTACAGGTCAAGAACTATTTCCTTATATGATTATTAGCTTGTCGAGATGTGTTTCCAATCCAGATTTAGATGTGTACATACAAGTTACTGACAGCTAGAGAGATAAACAACACACTAAAAATGAGAATAGGCAAATATTATGTATACTCAGCCCTGCTATATAGTGCATTAACTTGGACAATGAACGAGCAACTATAAAATCAAATTGAGCAGAAGAATAGGAAGAAGAATAGGTCATATTTCATGGAAACAAAAACAATCCAAAACAGAGGTTCTGGAAAGGCTTCAAATGAAAAGAGAATTACTGAAAGAAATAAAAAAAGAGACAACTTAAATACTTTGACCACAATAAAAGACATAATAACTTTTTTTTTAACCACACTGCAGGGAAAGGGCGAAGGCAAGAGAACAAGAGGTGGGCCATGATACAAGTGGGAGGACAACATCAAGAGATGAATGGGCGGCAGTCTTAGAGAGTGTACAACCAGGAAAAGAGACAAAGTGTGTTAGAGATCCATTGCAGCTGGCCTTTACTGTGGAGACGGCGCCTGAATGATCGATACACTAATATTATTATCTTTTAGCATATACACAGCGACTCCTGGTCCAATGTTGCAGAACATTAACAATGAAACATACGAGCTGTTTACCTCAAGTTGTTCCACTAACTGGAGTTCCAGTCCCATTAGCTTATCCCAAAGAGCTGAGATCATGTTGTTGTATTCTATGACTCTGCTTTCTGCTAACTTCATGTCCGTTGTACTTTCTAATTCGTGCAGCAGCTGAAGAGAAATATTTTCATCACTCAAATCATAATTTTCCCCATTTCCCGTTTTCCTTTATTCTCAAACATGAGGTTAGAATCTCAAATTTTATTCATAATTTTCTCCTTACGGTTTCATCTATTTCTAAATATGCCGCTAGAAAATCCTTACACAATTCATAATTTACCTATTTATAATTTCACCTTTTCTCAAACCTGCAGCTAGAAAATCCTTACAAAACTCATAATTTACCAAATTATAATTTCATTTATTATGAAACATGCACTTAGAATATCACTACTCAACTTACTTTTTCAATTTCACCTGTTCAAATCAGCAACAAGCTGGTTTTTAAAAAATTAAAAATGACATTGGCTTCTTGGTCGAACCAACCTAAAATGGGTATGAGGTAAAGTCCTGGGAAGTAAAGGCAGCCAGCAATATGTTAACCATATCACCCATTGACTGCTGATTGGTCTATAAAATATGGGTCTACTTTTATATAAGCGGCGTTTGTGGCTTAAGCGTTGCGAGTCCGACTCGTAATTCCAAAGTGTCGCGATCGAAACCCACTGCTGGCTGTGTGGATTTTTCATGTTTTGGGGTGTCGCAGGTTGACCCAGCCTTAAACGGGTAAAAGGATGTATGTCCTGGGAAAGTAAAGATGACAACACTACCCACCCAGTGCCGATTGGTCTGTAAAAATATGGATGCTCTTCCCATTTGCCTGATGCGCCTAGAGGCGTGAAAAATGATCTTTGCTTACTTTTAGTTCAATATACCCAATAAGCTTCACAGCATAGAAAAGGGTCCTTTATCTTTATTATTTGTTTTCTTAAAGTTGTGAGTAGTTTTTTTTTTATGTTAGCCTAGCCAGCAACATTCTCAGCTTTATAAAATTTTTTATTTTATTTTAATTGTCACATCTCAAAGGATTTAATTAAATCTGAGCAACATGCACACAGAACCTCCGAATGTTTGCATTATTTCAGCAGGCACAGTGTTGAACCCCCTCTCCAGAGATCAGCAGGCAGTGTGATATCCTCCAGATTTATGTCTTTTTTATCAAGAATCTAAACACTAAATACTCTATAGATCATTTTTTTTATGGTTTTCTTAAACCACACTGGCAGTGTTTTCATTATGAAGGAATAACTAAATCAAAACATTAAAAATTAATAAATATAGAGAAAAGGACCTTTTTTCCACCTTCAGGCATATTGGGCATACAGGGCTAGACCTATATATATATTTATATATATAAAGAGAGAAGTTGGCACTAGCTGAGTGATGTGGTCAACATCATGTCCTCAACCTATAATTACCATAACTGTACCTGGTACCTGTTTAAGGCTGGGTCGACCTGGGAGCCAAGCTCATGTTTAAAAAAATATTTTAAAAAAGGCTAAGCTCCATCAGGAACTGAACCCATCACCTCCCAGTCTGCAGTCAAGCGTCAAGTTGCTATACGGCGGTGACTTTCACAAATATAGAGAAAAAGTACATTCATTTACACCTCTAGATTAATTTCTGCTTACAATAATCCTTGTGGCAATGCAACCGTTTTTGTTAAATTAGTGTACACAAACATAAGGGACACAGCTCTATATTCTTACTTTATTTTTATCCCTCAAAAATTCTTCAATGGCTTTCATTCCCTGTTCTTTGTTCTCCTGCTTGGCCTCATTTACACAGTCCCAGAACATATTCACCTCGGCTTCTCTCTTCTCATATTCTTGAAGGCCAAAGTCAAATAACTCATGGCACAGGGCTGTAAGCTTCTCTCTGTATGTGTCCAAGGTTAGGGACAACAAATGGCATGTCAATTGTCACTGGTCATGTGACTGTCACTGGTCATGTAACTGTCACTGGTCATGTAACTGTAACTGGTCACGTAACTGTCACTGGTCATGTAACTGTCCTGTCACTAGTCATGTAACTGTCACTGGTCATGTGACTGTTACTGGTCATGTAACTGTCACTAGTCATGTAACTGTCACTGGTCATGTAACTGTCACTAGTCATGTAACTGTCACTGGTCATGTAACTGTCACTAGTCATGTAACTGTCACTGGTCATGTAACTGTCACTAGTCATGTAACTGTCACTGGTCATGTAACTGTCACTAGTCATGTAACTGTCACTAGTCATGTTACTGTCACTAGTCATGTAACTGTCACTGGTCATGTGACTGTTACTGGTCATGTAACTGTCACTAGTCATGTAACTGTCACTAGTCATGTAACTGTCACTAGTCATGTAACTGTCACTGGTCATGTGACTGTTACTGGTCATGTAACTGTCACTAGTCATGTTACTGTCACTAGTCATGTTACTGTCACTAGTCATGTAACTGTCACTGGTCATGTGACTGTTACTGGTCATGTAACTGTCACTAGTCATGTTACTGTCACTAGTCATGTAACTGTCACTGGTCATGTGACTGTTACTGGTCAAGTAACTGTCACTAGTCATGTAACTGTCACTAGTCATGTAACTGTCACTAGTCATGTAACTGTCACTGGTCATGTGACTGTTACTGGTCATGTAACTGTCACTAGTCATGTAACTGTCACTGGTCATGTAACTGTAACTGTCACTAGTAGTCATGTAACTGTCACTAGTCATGTAACTGTCACTGTCATGTAACTGTCATGTCATGTAACTGTCACTAGTCATGTAACTGTCACTAGTCATGTAACTGTCACTAGTCATGTAACTGTCACTAGTCATGTAACTGTCACTAGTCATGTAACTGTCACTAGTCATGTAACTGTCACTAGTCATGTTACTAGTCATGTTACTGTCACTAGTCATGTAACTGTCACTAGTCATGTAACTGTCACTAGTCATGTAACTGTCACTAGTCATGTAACTGTCACTAGTCATGTAACTGTCACTAGTCATGTAACTGTCACTAGTCATGTAACTGTCACTAGTCATGTAACTGTCACTAGTCATGTAACTGTCACTAGTCATGTAACTGTCACTAGTCATGTAACTGTCACTAGTCATGTAACTGTCACTAGTCATGTAACTGTCACACTAGTCATGTCACTACTGTCATGTCACTGTCACTAGTCATGTAACTGTCACTAGTCATGTAACTGTCACTAGTCATGTAACTGTCACTAGTCATGTAACTGTCACTAGTCATGTAACTGTCACTAGTCATGTAACTGTCACTAGTCATGTAACTGTCACTAGTCATGTAACTGTCACTAGTCATGTAACTGTCATGTAACTGTCACTAGTCATGTAACTGTCCCTAGTCATGTAACTGTCACTAGTCATATAACTGTCACTGGTCATGTAACTGTCACTAGTCATGTAACTGTCACTGGTCATGTAACTAGTCATGTAACTGTACACTGTCACTGTCATGTCATGTAACTGTCACTGTCACTAGTCATGTAACTGTCACTAGTCATATAACTGTCACTGGTCATGTAACTGTCACTAGTCATGTAACTGTCACTGGTCATGTAACTGTCACTGGTCATGTAGTTGTCACTGGCCATGTAACTGTCACTGGTCATGTAACTGTAACTAGTCATGTAACTGTCACTAGTCAAGTAACTGTCACTGGTCATGTAACTGTCACTAGTCATGTAACTGTCACTAGTCATGTAACTGTCACTGGTCATGTAACTGTCACTAGTCATGTAACTGTCACTGGTCATGTAACTGTCACTAGTCATGTAACTGTCACTAGTCATGTAACTGTCACTAGCCATGTAACTGTCACTGGTCATCACTAGTCATGTAACTGTCACTGGTCATGTAACTGTCACTGTCATGTAACTGTCACTAGTCATGTAACTGTCACTGGTCACTGTCACTGGTCATGTAACTGTCACTGGTCATGTAACTGTCACTGGTCATGTAACTGTCACTGGTCATGTAACTGTCACTGTCATGTAACTGTCACTAGTCATGTAACTGTCACTAGTCATGTAACTGTCACTGGTCATGTAACTGTCACTGGTCATGTAACTGTCACTGGTCATGTAACTGTCACTCACTCATGTAACTGTCACTGGTCATGTAACTGTCACTGTCTAACTGTCACTAGTCATGTAACTGTCACTGGTCATGTAACTGTCACTAGTCATGTAACTGTCACAGTCATGTAACTGTCACTGGTAACTGTCACTGGTCATGTAACTGTCACTAGTCATGTAACTGTCACTAGTCATGTAACTGTCATGTAACTGTCTGGTCATGTAACTGTCACTAGTCATGTAACTGTCACTGGTCATGTAACTGGTCTGTCACTAGTCATGTAACTGTCACTAGTCATGTAACTGTCACTAGTCTAACTGTCATGTAACTGTCACTTGTCATGTAACTGGTCACTGGTCATGTAACTGTCACTGGTCATGTAACTGTCACTAGTCATGTAACTGTCACTGGTCATGTAACTGTCACTGGTCATGTACTGTCACTGGTCATGTAACTGTCACTGGTCATGTAACTGTCACTGGTCATGTCACTGTCACTGTCTGGTCATGTCAACTGTCACTGGTCATGTCACTGTCACTGTAACTGTCACTGGTCATGTAACTGTCACTGGTCATGTAACTGTCACTGTAACTGTCATGTAGTTGTCACTGGTCTGTCACTGTCACTGGTCATGTAACTGTCACTGGTCATGTAACTGTCACTGGTCATGTAACTGTCACTGGTCAACTGTCACTGGTCATGTGTCACTGGTCATGTAACTGTCACTGGTCATGTAACTGTCACTAGTCATGTAACTGTCACTAGTCATGTAACTGTCACTGGTCATGTTACTGTCACTGGTCATGTAACTGTCACTGGTCATGTAACTGTCACTGGTCATGTAACTGTCACTGGTCATGTAACTGTCACTGGTCATGTAACTGTCACTGGTCATGTAACTGTCACTGGTCATGTAACTGTCACTGGTCATGTAACTGTCACTGGTCATGTAACTGTCACTGGTCATGTAACTGTCATGTCATGTAACTGTCACTGTCATGTACTAGTCATGTAACTGTCACATGTAACTGTCACTGGTCATGTGTAACTGTCACTGGTCATGTAACTGTCACTGTCATGTAACTGTCACTGGTCATGTACTGTCACTGGTCATGTAACTGTCACTGGTCATGTAACTGTCACTGGTCATGTAACTGTCACTGGTCATGTAACTGTCACTGGTCTGTAACTGTCACTGTATGTAACTGTCACTGGTCATGTAACTGTCACTGTCACTGTATGTAACTGTCACTGTAGTCATGTAACTGTCACTGGTCATGTAACTGTCACTAGTCATGTAACTGTCACTGGTCATGTAACTGTCACTGTCATGTAACTGTCACTGGTCATGTCAACTGTCACTAGTCATGTAACTGTCATGTCAACTGTCACTGGTCATGTAACTGTCACTGGTCATGTAACTGTCACTGGTCATGTAACTGTCACTGGTCATGTAACTGTCACTGGTCATGTAACTGTCACTGGTCATGTAACTGTCACTGGTCATGTAACTGTCACTGGTCATGTAACTGTCACTGGTCATGTACTGTCACTGGTCATGTAACTGTCATGTAACTGTCACTGGTCATGTAACTGTCACTGGTCACTGTCACTGGTCATGTAACTGTCACTGGTCATGTAACTGTCACTGGTCATGTAACTGTCACTGGTCATGTAACTGTCACTGGTCATGTAACTGTCACTGTCACTGGTCATGTCATGTAACTGTCACTAGTCATGTAACTGTCACTAGTCATGTAACTGTCACTGGTCATGTAACTGTCACTGGTCATGTAACTGTCACTGGTCATGTAACTGTCACTGGTCATGTAACTGTCACTGGTCATGTAACTGTCACTAGTCATGTAACTGTCACTGGTCATGTAACTGTCACTGGTCAACTGTCACTGGTCATGTAACTGTCACTGGTCATGTAACTGTCACTAGTCATGTAGTTGTCACTAGTCATGTAACTGTCACTGGTCATGTTACTGTCACTGGTCATGTAGTTGTCACTGGTCATGTAACTGTCACTGGTCATGTAACTGTCACTGGTCATGTAACTGTCACTGGTCATGTAACTGGTCATATAACTGTCACTAGTCATGTAACTGTCACTAGTCATGTTACTGTCACTAGTCATGTAACTGTCACTAGTCATGTAGTTGTCACTAGTCATGTAACTGTCACTAGTCATGTAACTGTCACTAGTCATGTAACTGTCACTAGTCATGTAACTGTCACTGGTCATGTAACTGTCACTGGTCATGTAACTGTCACTAGTCATGTAACTGTCACTAGTCATGTAACTGTCACTGGTCATGTAACTGTCACTGGTCATGTAACTGTCACTAGTCATGTAACTGTCACTAGTCATGTAACTGTCACTAGTCATGTAACTGTCACTGGTCATGTAACTGTCACTGGTCATGTAACTGTCACTAGTCATGTAACTGTCACATGTAACTGTCACTGTAACTGTCACTGGTCATGTAACTGTCACTAGTCATGTAACTGTCACTAGTCATGTAACTGTCACTGGTCATGTAACTGTCACTAGTCATGTAACTGTCACTAGTCATGTAACTGTCACTGGTCATGTAACTGTCACTGGTCATGTAACTGTCACTGGTCATGTAACTGTCACTGGTCATGTAACTGTCACTGGTCATGTAACTGTCACTGGTCATGTAGTTGTCACTGGTCATGTAACTGTCACTGGTCATGTAACTGTCACTGGTCATGTTACTGTCACTGGTCATGTAACTGTCACTGGTCATGTAACTGTCACTGGTCATGTTACTGTCACTGGTCATGTAACTGTCACTGGTCATGTAACTGTCACTGGTCATGTAACTGTCACTGGTCATGTAGTTGTCACTGGTCATGTAACTGTCACTGGTCATGTAACTGTCACTAGTCATGTAACTGTCACTAGTCATGTAACTGTCACACATGTAGTCACTGTAACTGTCACTGGTCTGGTCATGTAACTGTCACTGGTCATGTAACTGTCACTAGTCATGTACTGTCACTGGTCATGTAACTGTCACTGGTCATGTAACTGTCACTGGTCATGTAACTGTCACTGGTCATGTAACTGTCACTGGTCATGTAACTGTCACTAGTCATGTAACTGTCACTAGTCATGTACTGTCACTAGTCATGTAACTGTCACTGGTCATGTTACTGTCACTAGTCATGTAACTGTCACTGGTCATGTAACTGTCACTGTAACTGTCACTGGTCATGTAACTGTCACTAGTCATGTAACTGTCACTAGTCATGTAACTGTCACTATGTAACTGTCACTAGTCATGTTACTGTCACTAGTCATGTAACTGTCACTAGTCATGTAGTTGTCACTAGTCATGTAACTGTCACTAGTCATGTAACTGTCACTAGTCATGTAACTGTCACTAGTCATGTAACTGTCACTAGTCATGTAACTGTCACTAGTCATGTAACTGTCACTAGTCATGTAACTGTCACTAGTCATGTAGTTGTCACTAGTCATGTAACTGTCACTAGTCATGTAACTGTCACTAGTCATGTAACTGTCACATGTACTGTCATGTAACTGTCACTAGTCATGTAACTGTCACTAGTCATGTAACTGTCACTAGTCATGTAGTTGTCACTAGTCATGTAGTTGTCACTAGTCATGTAACTGTCACTAGTCATGTAACTGTCACTAGTCATGTAGTTGTCACTAGTCATGTAACTGTCACTAGTCTACTGTCACTGTCAACTGTCACTAGTCATGTAACTGTCACTGGTCATGTAACTGTCACTGGTCATGTACTGTCACTGTCATGTAACTGTCACTAGTCATGTAACTGTCACTGGTCATGTAACTGTCACTAGTCATGTAACTGTCACTGGTCATGTAACTGTCACTAGTCATGTAAACTGTCACTACTGTCACATAGTCATGTTACTGTCACTGTCACTAGTCATGTAAAGTCTGTCACTGTCACTGGTCATGTAACTGTCACTGGTCATGTCACTGTCACTGTCACTAGTCATGTAACTGTCATGTAACTGTCACTGGTCATGTAACTGTCACTAGTCATGTAACTGTCACTAGTCATGTAACTGTCACTGTCATGTAACTGTCACTAGTCATGTAACTGTCACTAGTCATGTAACTGTCACTAACTGTCATGTAACTGTCACTGGTCATGTAACTGTCACTGGGTCATGTAACTGTCACTGTCATGTAACTGTCACTGTCACTGGTCATGTAACTGTCACTGGTCATGTAACTGTCACTGGTCATGTAACTGTCATGGTCATGTAACTGTCACTGGTCATGTACTGTCACTGTCATGTAACTGTCACTGGTCATGTAACTGTCACTGGTCATGTAACTGTCACTGGTCATGTAACTGTCACTGGTCATGTAACTGTCACTGGTCATGTAACTGTCACTGGTCATGTAACTGTCACTGGTCATGTTACTGTCACTGGTCATGTAACTGTCACTGGTCATGTAACTGTCACTAGTCATGTAACTGTCACTAGTCATGTAACTGTCACTGGTCACTGTACTGGGGTCATGTAACTGTCACTGGTCATGTAACTGTCACTGGTCATGTAACTGTCACTGGTCACTGTCACTGTCATGTAGTTTTGTCACTGGTCATGTAACTGTCACTGGTCATGTACTGTCACTGGTCACTGTCACTAGTCATGTAACTGTCACTAGTCATGTAACTGTCACTAGTCATGTAACTGTCCCTATCTTTGGTAACTCTATCATAAAGGATATACAATGAGCATTTCATATACACCAGAAATCTGGTTTAGCTTGTTTCCTTCAGGATCATCAGCATACATATCCAAAAACAGCTGATCTGTGTTCAAGTATTCCACATATGCATTCTAAAGTAGATGGAAACAATATGCATTCTAAATTAGATGGAAACAATATGCATTCTAACATAGATGGAAACAATATGCATTCTAAAGTAGATGGAAACAATATGCATTTTAACGTAAATGGAAACAATATGCATTCGAAAGTAGTTGGAAACAATATGCATTCTAAAATAGATGGAAACAATATGCATTCTAAAGTAGATGGAAACATTTTGCATTCTAAAGTAGATGGAAACAATATAAAATTCATCATTAGACACCCCCCCCCCACCCCTTGTGCGTTACCATAGCATGCTACTTTGAGCTACAGAACACAGACCTCAACCAAGACTGTGGTCATCATGTGAAACCTTTCACCAAGACCACCAAACAAAAGCTGTATAACAAAAAATGATAATGATGTCCTCCAAAAAAAAAATGTTCAATTTCTTGAAAAGTCAGAAATGGTAGAAGTAAACATTTAGCTATGTACCCTTTACAGGACTTGAGGCAAATTGTGGGAGCAACACTTTGTACTAGATTCATCAAGAAACAGCAGATCAAGTGGTAAGACCATCTCGTTAGAATGCAGCAAGGTCAAATACCATCACAAGCATTACATCTCAGAAGATCAGCAACAAGAGCAAGATGACGACCGCAGAAACTATGGACTGAGAACATTAAAGACACACATGACAACAGCCAGCGTGCACTGGATTGCAAATTATCCACCCCCCCCCCCCCCCCCATCCCCACAGCGCTTAATGGCAGAAGTGGTTTATGAGGATGATGATGATGACAGGACTGCAGGTGGACAGGCACATCTGAGAAGAGGATATGCAATCTGAAAAAAAAACTAATGTTATGACAGAGCAAACCAGGCCTTTAAGCCTTGGCTGGCAGCTGGTCTAGGAGTGAGATTCCCACAGCTGGACAGAGCACTGCTTTTCTGATCCAGCAGCCTTATTAAGTTCACTTTTGTTTATTTGTCTGGTAAAATTTTTTTAGTGCAAGCAAGATGAAAAATTTTGTTACTTAAACCCTTTCAGCTAAACACAGACATTACTGGAACTCTACATTTTTTTTTAAAGCAATGGCTGTTTTTGGATATTATAAGATAAAGAGATAAGTGATTGATAATGAAAGGATTAACTACTTCACCATGGAGACTTTCATTAATTTTTTTAAACCAAACAAAAAAGATAATGTTTCACAGGAAGTCTCACCCTGTGTAACTGCATCTCTTCTTCTCGTTGTTTATTTAAAGTTTCTGTCGACCCTGCTTTATGATCTTTCTCTGCCTGCTCTTCTATTTGATTCTGAAATCTGTCAAATGCTTGTGCTTTCTGTTCAGATAATAGTAAAATGGTAGATTTTACTGTTGTATTTCAATAAATATCCGGTGCAATCATAGCATAGTAAACTGTGTACACAAGGGAGTTGTGTGGCTTCAGACCATGATATCTGCAACAATGAACCTCAGTGGTTTGAAATACTGAAGAAGAAGAAGAAGAAGAAGAAGAAGAAGAAGAAGAAGAAGAAGAAGAAGAAGAAGAAGAAGAAGAAGAAGAAGAAGAAGAAGAAGAAGAAGAAGAAGAAGAAGAAGAAGAAGAAGAAGAAGAAGAAGAAGAAGAAGAAGAAGAAGAATCATGACACAGTGGCTAGATGCTTGACTGTTGGCTCAAAAGTATGGGGTTCAAGTCTGCACTGAAACAGATTTTTTTTTATAACTGATATTGGGTTGTAGATCAATTCAACCTTTCAAGGGTACCAGAAAAGTCTTAGGAAGTTAAAGCAGCCGGCACGTTGTAGAAAACCTCACCCACAGAGTGGCAACTGGTTTATACAAATATGGGTCTAGTTCTGTGAAAGTGATCCTGTAGTTTGATCTATGGATGGAATATGTAATACCTGTACACAGTACCAGCTATTGTCTAGACAAACTTTTCAGCACTACAGTCAAAGAAGCTTTGTGGTGAGTACAAACTCTCTTTTTTAAACAGTTTGTGATGAGTACTGGGCCTTTCTTTCTAGAAAAAAAGAGTCCTATAATTCTAAATAGATAACAAAAAGAAAATATGCTATTCTTGGTAGGCTGGTTGGTTAAACCACTAATTGCATGATTAGTAGTAACACAGTAAAACTTAATTAACTCTTTCGATACGAAAGTAACCGCTATGTGTGTACTGTTAACTTGAGTAACATACAACTTTTCATTGGTTCATTCCAGAGCAGTGTCAAAATGACGTAATCAATTCAGCAATGTCCAACCTGGCCATCACAGACAGCAATATAACTGTTTCTTCTTTCTTCTTCTGTGTTCATCTTTATAAAGGCAGTTAGCATGTTGTATTGTGGTTTAGCATGTTGTATTGTGGTTTAGCATGTTGCACTGGGGTTGACTGCAGTACTAGATATTGGTGCCTTTCAGCCCAGTGCACCCAATTTCAGCGAACCCTTAATTTGCCTTTTATATCTTGCTCATTAGAGAGAGGTAGTGCATACATTTTCCCTCCACTAAAATTGAGTCCCCAGACCCCACACAGGGATATAACTGTTTTATATGGTTGAGCACTGTTTCTGGGGTCTGCTTTTGTTTTATTTGCATCCAAACAGTTCCTCTTTAAGTCACTAGCAATAAATCTGTTGGTCTGTAATCCAAGAGGGACATTTATAAAAAGAAATTAGCAGTAGGAAATTTATAGACAAAACAACCGCTGGAACAGAACATGGTCACTAGCAATGGTACAAGACTGAAGAAGCTGTCTGAGTAACTAGAACAGTGTGTGATATTACACCAACGGTTGAGAATGAAAAGGGTAATTCAGTTGACTAGAACAGTGTGTGATAATATATATGTCAACTGTCTAGGAGAGAAAAGAGTCATTAAGCTGACTAAAACGATGTGTGCAATTTTACCAAATGTCTAGAATGCAAAAGTGTCACTCAGCTGACTAAAACAGTGTGTGATATTATACCAACAGTCTAAAATTAAAAAGTGTTATTCAGCTGACTAGAGCAGTGTGTGATATTATACCAAAAGTCTAGAATTAATGCTTTAAGGCCCGAGCAGCGCTGTGAGCGTCGATTGAGATGTTCCATTTTGCCCAAAACAACGCTGTCAGCACCAATCGTATGTCCGGTACATTTTGCTTCGCAACACGGCCCCGTACTTGTTTCTACCATTAAAGCATTCAGGGCAAGTTACTCTAATGATTTTCTTTTAACAACAATCTGTATCCCAAGAAATAAGTGCATAGACTGATCGGATTCATAGCAAAATTTATTTTCAACAATGCAGTTTCTAAGTTCGCTTCCGAGTGCCATGTTCCAACCACAAGTACAGGTCGCAGAATGCGTCTTTCAGCGACCGTAGCTCTTAAGTTGTTTCAGTGAGATGTTTTTAATTCGGAAAATGAATTTACACCAGTGCAGCTGAGCGATCAGCTGTTGGGAATCTAACGATTCTGGTGAGTTTACACAGACAATGTCCCATTGCTATGTATCTATGATATGAGAAGGAAAGTGCTCAAAACAAACAGACAGTACTATACTGTGGCTAAGCTACACTGAAATCATTGCAGCTACAGTTTATATATAACTGTACAAAGTAAATAGTGTGTGTCATAGCCCATTTTTTCTCTGAAATTTCGCTCAGCACTCTGTGAGAACTAAAAGCCATTGAGTGCTAAACTAATCCAAAAACTTATCATAACTTTTGAATTTGTTAGGAAATTGAACAAACTTTAAAGTATTATTCTCAAATTTGGATAATCACTGCTCCTGTGCCTGCAAAACCATGGTAAGTGGAGAATTTTGTGTGTGTGTGTGTGTGTGTGAAATTGCTGAATACTTCTTTTCTACTAGCTATAACAGTATTAAACATATACTTATCATCATATTCACTACCCCCCCCCCCCCCCCCCCCCCCATAATCCGCATGGACAAACGGAAAGAGGTAAGTCCCAACCAGAGATATTATGGTTACTATTTTCTTGTTGAGAGTATTTCAAAAAGAACAAAACTCCCCAGCTCCAGCAACAACCCCCAGGGATCTCTGAAACAGCTGCACTTGCAAACTGAATGGCAGAATCTGAAATCAAACTTGCTACCTCCATAGCATGAATCAAACGGCTTAGCACTTCCTCCTGAAGATGTCCGCCCAACATGTTTAAACTTCACGTAAACAAGATTACAGATTTTATAGTCTATCACAGAGATCTTTTTTAGTCTTCCTTCAACCTTAACTCTTTGAGTCCCAGGGGATTTAGCATCACAGACCCAGGGGGTAGTAAAGACAGTAATAAAATCGGCGCATCATGCGTTCATTGGGCTTCTAGGTAAAAACCTATGAACGTATGATGCGTTCCTTGGGACTCAAAGAGTTGAAATGGTAGTTGGCAAGCTGTACTGTAGTTTACAGTTAGGATATGATATCTACTCCTTTTAGCCTGATACTTTTGATGTTAGCAAATCCTTAATTGGTCACCTTTTACTGATGGCCTGTTAAAGGGGCAGATCTGTTCTTGTTTTCTTTTTTTGTGTGTGTGCCCAAATGGAGCCTCAAAATGCAAGCGGAGATCTCACAGAGATAAATAGAGGTTGGAACTGGTACTACTAACAGGTCGACTCCCAGTCCAAAATGGAGGACTAGGCACTGTACAATGTTTACCTTCAAATTTATTTTTGCCCTTGACAGCACTTTGCAAATGCAGTTTCTACATATGGACAGAAGTGTACGGTTTCACTGCCTCAGCTACTGAGTTTAGTGCTTGGTGCAGCCATGTGAGCTGTGTTTCTCCTGTGGAATGTCTTTCATTTGGTGAAATACCTTATGTAATAATTCCACCTGTGTATAGTCAACGTAATGTGACCAAGAACTTTTATTAGTGACAAACTGCATTTCTGGAAGACTATGAGCATGTCGACTTGGTTAACTACTGAAGAAGGGGGCAGAGCACGTGTGGGAATGTCTTAAGTGCAGTGATGTTAATTTTTTATTGGCTGACTGATTAATTATTTCAAATGGAGGCAGTATTTATCTGCAGCAATGAACGGCAATGGCTCAGAATTCTGAAAAAAAGAAAAGAAAAAGAAGACAAATAAAGGACACATCAGGCATACAGTACTAGACACATTTTGATAGACCACTGGACTCTATATGGGTGAAAATGTCAGTATCAAGTGTAAATATGTGCACATAATGGGTCTCACCTCTTGCTGGTCTACTAGCCGGTAGTCCAGAAACTCAAGCTCTGGGAGGAAGGCTACCACATACTGCCGAAAACTGGCATCACTATATACTGGATTGTTACTGATAGTTAGACTTCTCAGGTTGCGGAACTTCCGTAAATACAAGATCTGTAACAAATATATCAAAGACATAATTTTCAAACAGAAATATTACCTCTAGAAATAGCTAAGCTGGACTTGCGTTAAAAAAAAAAGAGGTTGACATTTTTCTGCATTTTATTTTGGCAAGCAGATGCACTGTGTACAAGCAATTTTGATAAGCTGGCATTCCCTGTAGCAATATTTTGGCAAGTATTGCCTTCTGTTCCTAGTAATTTTAACGAAGTTGATGTTTTTCTGTATCAATACTTTGACAGGGAGACCCCAGTTCGACCCCGGGAAAGGTGATGGAGTTTTTCTTTAAGTTTTATGGACAAAATTCTAATTAAGTTGACGTTTTTTCTGCACCAATGTTTTTGTAGTCATACTGTTATCAGGAGTGAGTTATTCTGCTAAATGTGTTTTACTGTATCCATATTTTGGCAGCAGACAACTGTTTCTACTAACACCACAGTTTCTGCAGCTGTCTCTACAACTATTTTGCTTCCTGTGTTGCAATCTGAAGAATCTACAATCAACAAAACATTCCATTTTATCTGGCAGCGAATGTAGTTCAGCAACTAGTCAACTTGTCTGTTCATGTGACTGTCATAGATCTTCTTCTTCTTCTGTGCTCACCCTTAACTCTTTGAGTCCCAGAGGGTTTAGCATCACAGCCCCAAGTGGTACTCAAAAGAGACGTAAAATCGGCGCATCATGCGTCCATTGGGCTTCTAGGCAGTAACCTATGAACATATGATGCGTTCCTTGAAACTCTAAGAGTTAAAAGGCAGTTGGCATGTTGCATTGTGAATTACAGTTAGCCTGTGATATCTGTGCCTTTCTGCCCAACACATCAAATTTCATCAAAACCCTAATTAGTCACCTTGTATGACATGCCTGTTACAGATATCAGTAAGCTCAACAAATTACTCTTTGCTGAAGATCAGACCTTGAAAGCAGATTCTGCGATGCAACAGCATCTATGAATGATTGTAAAAATAATAATTGGAAAATCATCACTGGAAAACAGAATAAATGTCAAAAGGAAGAAAGAAGCAGAAATTAACATTAGTTGTAGTAAAGCAAACCAAGTATTAGGACAGCTGCCCCCCCCCCCTCCCCCACCCCACCCCAAATCCCCTACCATGCTAATCTTCTTCTTCTTTCATTTGCTTAAAATAGATTATCTATATCTGCAATGTTGTCTCTAGTATGAACGTCACTGTCTTTTGTAATTCACTCAGTGACCCATAAAGTTTGACTTGCACCGATGTTTCTCTTGGCCAAACGTTTTGCACCATGGAAATGAAATGTCTAAGAAGGGCTGCAGGAGCGACCAGAAGAGATCAAATCAGAAATGAAGTCATTCAAGAAAACAATTGGCATGGAACCCAATTCTAAATTACATATAGACAACAAATGGTTTGCCCACTTAGAGAGAATGCCTTGTGACACAGGGACATAGGACATAGTACAAAGTAGAAGAAGAACAAGATGGAAAAAATACAATAAGAGAAACTCTACAACAGCACAATATGTCCATGGTTGAGATGGTCAGAAGAGTAAGAAGCAGAACTTTATATCTCCCTCGACACCTGAAGCAGTAAAAGAGGAAGTTGAGAAAAGAAAGTTCTGCTACTCACATCTTTCACGTCCTTGATTTCATTATTACCTATGGAGAACACTTGAAGCTTCACCAGGGTGTCCATATTTTCAATTCTGCTGATTCGATTGTTGTACAGGGTTAGGTCTTCTAACTTGGTCAGGGTGTCTAAGCCTTTGATGACCTCAATATTGTTGAAAGAAAGATCTGGAAACGTCAAAGTCACAGTCACATCATTTTATTCAGGAACCATTAAAATTAGGAAGTAACAATAATGTTATTTATTATATGTTAATGCAGTCTTCTTCTTATAATCTGTGCTGTGTGTCATTGGTAGTCATGTGTATCCACAATCTTCTGTATCATGTAATTTCAATTAGTTCTGACACAGACGATCTTTTATGCCATATTGTCAAACTGTCCAGCAGTTTCTCTCTCAGTCTGCCTCTGCCTCTTTAGTCCTCCAACTTTCCCACCATCACAATGTACTCCAGTTTTTTTCCTTATCATGACATGATAAAAACTGTAGTTATTCTCATTCTGATGTTTGCAATCAGTTCTATTCACAAGTCAATTTCTTTCAAGATATATTTAAACCTATTTTTATCTGTCCAATGTGTTCTCATCATTCGTTTATAAAACCATATATCTGCCGCTTGCACATAATTTGTTGACTAATCGGCCAACTGTCCATAATTCACTTCTATATATTAGTATAATATTTATATAGCTCTTGAGAATTCTCTTTCTCATTTCAGTTGACAAAGCAAAATTGAAAAAAAAAATATTCTTCATTTTGTGAAATGCTGCCTTTGCTTGAGTTATTCTACATTTAAATTGCAGCAAAAAGAACTCATTTTTCTTTTACTACTATATTCATCATTTGCTGAAGGTAAAATGTAATAGACAAAAATGAAAAAAAATTATTCTCTATGACAAAGTTTTAACTCTTTTGGCGCCAAGGAACACATCATACATTCATAGGTTCTTACCCAGAAGACAAATAAATGCACACTACGCTGATTTTTAATTTACCACTGGGCAGTTTAAAAACACGAATTCACAACTTTCCAGACTGTTGTGACACATGTATTGGGCACTATGTTCATTTGGAAACATGGTTAGAAGCAGAAAATATAGTATGTTCATGAGTCTTTCCGAGTTATTAAGCGTCTGACTACCCATATACCAAGCCACAGACAGTGAACATATGTACACCGTCACACAAGTACACTTACCCAGCCACACGAGGTGGACAAGTGATTCCAGTCCTTCAATCTGCTCGATGATGTTGTTGTCTAGCTGCAGTTTTGTCAATGATGTAAACTCCCATATGTTGTCTATCTTTAGGATATCTGGTGTTTAAGGTGGAATTACCAGTTTCATGTGTACATACAACACTGTGCCTCAAAAAATAATTCTGTTAAGCGAGTGAGTGTGCTAGCATGTTTGGAAAACTCAGTAAGGTTTAAGTAAAGTAAGGCCACAAGTGCTGGACCGGATTCCATCCATGATATTGAAACAAACTGCGTAAGATAGAATGGAATGATAGAGCAGATTATTATCCCTATGTGAAGTATAATGGTGCAAAAGAATGATCTTTCTATCAACTACGAAGAGCAATTCTTGTGACAGAATGAAGGCATTGGCACATCTGCTGACTGCCTGGTGCATTTGATATGTGTGTGAGCGGCTGGATTTTTCTGGGACTGCTGTCTGTTTGACTGTAAACAAGTGACAGTGATGGACATTTTGGTGTGGTTCTCACTGGCACAGGAATAGAGCAATTATAGCATCACCTGTTTACAACGAAGTTAGAATATTGACTGATAGCCTGACTGAATACCTTTTATAGTGGACCTGACTGAATACAGTGGTACCTCTGAATTCAAACATAATCCACATTAAAATGGCAATCGAATTGAAAATCATCTGAGTTCAAGGCAATTTTCCCCACTGAAAAAAAAAAATGAAAACTAACTTAATCTGTCCCAGGGTCCAGCAAACTCAAATTTTAAGATTTGTTTTCCTAAATACTGTACACTGTAAATATAGTAACACATAATGATCATATTTGAATTAAAACAGAAATAATTTTAAAAAAAAAAAAAAACTGTATTTGCTGTACTAAAATGGTAACACAACACAAAGAAGTAGGTGGAGAAAGGAAGATTTATGGAGATTATTGTTTGAAAGGTGAGTCACCTTCCATGAGAACATCACAAATCCTTTCTGATGTTTCATATCATAGTCGTTCACCACTTGTAGAGGGCTGGGGTTACTCATTTTTGTTAACAGCCAGCGTTACAAAGTGCTCTGGTGTTGGGGGATCATTTTTTTTTTTAATTTCTAAAATGTTTGATAATGTTTTCACTGAATAAGTTAACATACTATTAACTAGGGCTTTATCAAGGTGTCACCTCTCAGTAACTTCTACTACTTGCGTTTTTGACCACATGGTTAAAATATATGGAATTTCAGCATTGCTAATCCTTCCAGCTTTCATATCTTCTTTTGCAGTTTCCTAATTCTTCTGCTGGTGAAGGTGCTGAAGCGTTTACGTTATCAGCTCTGTTGCATGATTGGTACGTGCCAGGCGTTCGGTATTCAAGATGGTAATCAAATTCAAAGGCAAAATTTACTTAAAAATTTCATTCAGATTCCAAGTTGTTTTGAGTTTTGAGGCGTTCAAATTCCAAGGTACCACTGTACCTTCCATAGTGGTTCTAATTCTATGTCCCACCAAATTATAAATTCAGTGTTCATTTCAACCCATAACACCCCTAGAATGCTGGACCTCCCTGGGCACCTCCAAGCTTACTTTTGTTTGGGGTGAATGGAAATTAAAGTACCCTGAGTTTTGCTCGCACATACATTTTACACATCTAACTTTTTGAATGCAGACTGTTAGTTTCTAGCTTCTCAGGCAGATGCATTCTGACTTCGAAGGAAGCACACATAATTGGTCACCATTGTTAGAAGGGGCTGTTAGAACCCATACATGGTCTGTATACAAGATTGAATTGAATGTAGAAAAGACATACTTTTAAAGTCTAGCCTTAGTGACAGAACATCTTCAAACTCTATTCCTTCTTGTTTTGCAATTTTTCCAGCTTCATCTTTTGGCCCTTGTTCTTCAACTGCTTCTTTCAACATCTCCTCATCAATGACTGATGGTTCTACTGTGTCATACAGTCGGCTCATGATGACAGCTGCAAACAGTGACATATCAATTATTGTAATATGTTATTTTCTGTAGACATGGGACTGAGCCTCGAGAGGCAGGGGGTAAGAAGTGTTGGTGTTGTGGGTAGTGGGTTCCCCCCCTTACTTCACCCTAGGTCTAGTGAATATCTGTTCACGAAAGGAGCGTCCATTGTGGTGTCAGCCTCTTGACCTAGCAAAACCTCTCTTACCTCAAGACCATTGTGCGTGGCGAAGAGTAACTGGGGGTGCGAATCCCCAGGCAAAACACAATGGATCTAGAGGAGCAAACCTCGATAATAAACCCGGTGCACCACACCGTACTGCCCCCTGTGGGAGGGAAGAAGCCAGATGTGTGCTGAACAGTCTTAGGAATGGAAACAAGTATGCTAAAACCCCTAAATACCGGAAACTATCGTGAAGGCACAGGGACTCAGGACGTGACGATCCAGTTGCCCCAACTACTCATGCTTAGGCCATGTTTAGAGCCATGAAGAGCTCAGCGAAACCTGCAGGCAATCTGGTGGCGGGGAATGAGCACACTGTGAGCCCCACCTTAGCTACGTGTTAAAAGGGGAAGGCAAAAACACAACCCATATTTCCTTTAGAACTGGTACAGGGCATTTCTAGCTGCTGCCCGGGGAGGTAGGTAATCCACAGACACCCAGCACCACAATGCCATGAATATGTCAAAATTTAAGAATACATACGAGATCGGTCGTCGCCTCGTCTATCAAGGCCCGCGCCAGACAGTGGGAAACCAGGCTGTCATGTGCGAAAAATTGGCTACTGGAAAATTTGAAATAAATAGGGAAAACAGACACCCCAGGAGGAGGAAGAGTGGGAGGGAGAGCAAAAAGAACTCAGACAGCACAGCAAAAAATACACAGATGCTCAATATTCTGCAGCTGAACATCTGTGGAATAAGAAATAAGAAACTTGAACTTGCCAAACTGCTAAACAACCACAGGGTACACGTGGCTGCCCTACAAGAAACCCTGCATAAAGACTCTGATCTGCATCTCACTGGATATACTAGTTATGCCTGTAAGTGCAATGACTGCCGGGGCATAGTGACCTATATCAGAAATGACATACAAGGAGATGTAACAATGCTGTCGACATCTCACCCTACAGATGTGCAAAAAATAACTATCTGGCACAATGGAAGCAAATACACGATATACAACGTGTACAGCCCACCTCAGACAACATGCAACATACCAGAACTATACAAGACACAGTACCATAAAACCCTTCTTGTTGGTGACTTCAACGGACACTCGCCACGTTGGGGTTACCCTGACTACAATAGCACAGGGAAGTACATCGAAGATACTTGTGAAACAACTAACCTATTAGTGCTGCAGGACACAGAGTCTACACCTACACTGTTACACAGGGCCCACCTATCTCTCAGCAGACCAGACCTGACCATCTGCTCATCCGACTTAGCAGACGCAAGCTATCCCCAAGTCCTGGACGACATAGGAAGTGACCACAAACCTATACTCACAACTGTAAGCACCACCCCTAAATTACGCTTCAAGCAGAGAACCCGTTGGAATTTCCGAAAAGCAAACTGGAAACTATTTCAGGAAACATCTGACTGCCTCCTGGGAAGAATTGACAACAGCTGTGTGGAAACTTTTTGTGAAGACATAACACAAGCAATCCTGAATGCAGCGTCGAAAGCCATCCCAAGGGGCAGCCGGAAGGCATATAAACCTTTTTGGAATCAAGAAATTCAAAATACTATATCTGAAAGGAATAAAGCAAGAATATTTCTCGAAACTGCACGTTCAACAGAAGCAAAGATCCAATACAATAAAGCATGTGCCAGAGTAAAGCTTGTAGTTAATAAGGCTAAAAGAGATAAATGGACAGAAACTTGCTCCAACTTAGACCTTAGACAGAATGGAAATAAAGCATGGACTTTAGTTAAAAACCTCTCCGGAGAAAGTAGAAGGGTGAACCCAAAACCAGTGACAGATGGGAGTAAGACAATCACTGAAGACAAGAAGAAAGCAGAACATTTCAATCATTATTTTGCCTCGGTTAACAGAGCAGGTAAGCTGTCAGAACTCGATAGAACACAGCTCTCTCAGTTGAAGAAACAAGAGAGAGCTCCAACAGCCAGCGACTCCCTTTTTGAAAATGAATTTAGCATGGATGAATTAGAGCAAGCCCTGAAGAAATTAAAACCTAGAAAATCTCCAGGCCCAGATAAGATCCACAACGAAATGCTGCTACATCTTGGCCGGTCTGGGAGAGAAGTAGTTCTCAGGCTTATTAATAAAACTTGGAGGTCAAGCAAACTTCCAAGGGCATGGAGGAATGCATATATCGTCCCCATCCTTAAAACCAAAAAGCCTCCAGATGACCCCAAAAGCTACCGCCCGATATCCTTAACATCATGCTTGGGCAAAGTTGCAGAAAGAATGATAAACAGGCGCTTATATTGGTTCCTTGAGAGTTCTGGTGTTCTATGCCATGAACAGGCAGGCTTCAGAACCAACAGCTGCACAGAAGACCAGCTGTTCAGACTGACACAAAGAATACATGATGGCTTCCAGAATAAGAAACACACAGTGGCAGTCTTTGTCGACCTAGCAGCAGGCCTATGACAGAGTATGGAGAAAAGGTCTCCTGATGAAGATGATGAGCATAGGAATACATGGCAGATTGTATAACTGGGTGAAATACTTCCTGATAGATAGAACAATCCAGACTAAGATGCACAACGCAATCTCTTCTAAAGAAGTCTTGGAGGAGGGCTTGCCACAAGGCTCATCATTGAGCTGTACACTATTCCTAATCTTTATCAATGACCTGCCAGAACAAATCAAGGCCGAAAAAGCCTTGTACGCTGATGACCTAGCAATATGGCAGAGTCATGAAAATGTGGAAAGTGGAGCCCAAAGACTGAATGGAGACCTTAGAAGACTGCATGATTACTGCCAAAGATGGAAACTCAAGATTAACTGTGCAAAGACGGTCTACACAATCTTTACCAAAAGCCACCAAGTAGCAAGGAAGAATATTAACCTGAGGTTAGACAAACACCAAGTGATGAAAGAAGAGCATCCCACATACCTTGGAGTCACACTTGACCCGCAGCTCAGCCTCAAGAACCATATTGAAAACATCAGGAATAAGGCATTGAGGCGGTTACAGTTATTAAAGAGACTTGCAGGTACATCATGGGGATCAGACAAGGAAACTCTGAGGGGCTTATACCTAGGATATGTTCGCTCTGTGATAGAGTACAACAACTCACTGCTTACAACTTGTTCCAAAACTAACCTAGAGACTCTTGACAGAGTACAAAATAATGCCCTCCGATTAATCTGCGGAGCTATGCAGTCTACACCAACTGCTGCATGTGAAATCCATACAAATGTGGAACCCCTTGGGTTGCGGAGAGAAAAAGCCACTTTAGAAATTTATGAAAGATGCGTTAGGAAAAATCGTAACCATCCTAATAGACATCTTGTAGAAAACTGGGAATCCAAACAAAGAATAAAGCACAAATCGGTTTTACACTGTGTAAATGAAATTCAGGACAGATACCACCTCCCAGAAAGACGTCAAGGAATTCAGAATGTTGCAAAAACCTACCACCACATGCTCGCTTTAAAGCTCCAGAAGTCCAAACTAAATTGGTAGGCGAGGAAACCAAACAGTCCGACCCAATCGCTCTTATGAACTCATCACTAAAGACCGTTGATTCTTACCCCCAAGAATGGATACATGTCTATACTGATGGATCAGCATTTAAAGCTACCATTAAAGCAGGTTACGGAATCTACATAGGTTATCCCGATGGATCTGTTGAAGAGATTTTTGATGCATGCGGGGAATTCTGTTCAAACTATGAAGCTGAAATAATTGCACTGGAAACAGCAGTATACCACCTAAAGACTGTAATGGATGTTTACCCCTCAAAGGTCCAAAATATTGTCATCTTTACAGATTCAATGTCTGCCCTTCAAGCTCTGGAGGGCAATGAACGCTGCAGAACTGACATAGCCAAGATAATCCTGGATGCCGATCATCTTATTACCTCATACAACATCGGCACACCAGGTAATGACAGAGCTGACAGATTGGCAAAGAAAGGAGCAACACAAGAACAACCACCTACAGCGACAACCCTCCAGACAGCAAAAACACTGATAAGAGCTATAAACAAAGAGACTTGGTTGAACAGATGGGCCATGGGAGACACTGGAAGAGAGGTTTATAGACATATGTCTGGCCCTGATCCTAATGACAGCATTAACCATCTAACAAGAAGGGACCAGGCCACCATCTTCAGACTTAGAACGCAACATACTCCACTCAATGGACACCTAAACAGAATACAGCCACAACACTCCCCAGAGTGCCAGCTATGTAACTACCCTACGAAACTGTTGAACACCATCTCTTTGAGTGCCCAAAACTCAGTGAGACAAGAAGAACGCTACTCCCTCCGAGACCAGACAAGTGGAACACCTTGTACGGAGGAAAAGAACAGCTTGTGAAAACATGCAAATTCCACTACATGGCATTGGGCCAAAGGGCGAAAGCTCATGCGCCGCTGGATCGATAACAACAATATATATACATATATATATATATATATATATATATATATATATATATATATATATATATATATATATATATATATATATATATATATATATATATATATATATATATACCCAAAAGCCTTGGGTTCAAGTCTGCACTGAGACATATTTTTTTTATAACTGATCTTGGGATCTTTTACTGTAGTGTGTCTAAACAAAATTGCTGGTACTGTGTACAGGTGTACACAAAACAAAACACACAAAAAACACAGATATTAGATGTTCCATCCATAAATTAAACTACAGGGTCCCTTTCACAGAACTAGACCCATATTTATATAAACCAGTTGCCACTCTGTGGGTGAGGTTTTTTACATCATGCTGGCTGCCTTAACTTCCTAAGACTTTTCTGGTACCCCTGATAGGTTGAATTGATCTACAACCCAATATATATATATATATATATATATATATATATATATATATATATATATATATATATATATATATATATATATATATATATATATATATATATATATAGGTAAAATGGACAATTATAAACACGTCAAACTATTTATTGAGGCATAGGCAATGTGGTTTTAGAGAAGAATTTTTTTTAGAATTCCTTGGACAGTCAAAATAAAGATATTTTTCTTATCAAAGCTATGCTATCAAAGTCAAACATGGACACCGTCTTCAGAAGACAGAAGGAAAAAGTCACAACAGAAATAAAATGTTTACGTACAATGCTAGGTGTAACGAGGAAAGATCAAATTGAGAGGAGAGTCGGCACAGAACCAGTACTGAACTTTATAGGTTAACAAACAACTCAAATGGTTTGACCATATAAAAAGACTGGCATGAAACAATGCATCACAGAGAACAATGTTACAGTGGTAACAGAGCCAGAGGTCGACCACTCAGAAATGGACAGCAGAGACACTGAAAAGTACTTTATACAGAAGGGCCTGTTCCATCCCTGATCCTGTGAGGCATTTTAGGAGTAGGGGGGAAAAAAGAAGAAGAAGAAGCCAAGAAGAGCAACCCAGATGTTTTGAAACAGGCGAGGGTTCGAAGACAACTTATCACAAACATCAGAGAGAAAGAGTCAGTCATAATTTTTTCGTCACATTATGAGAAAAAGTAAACTGGAATATGTTGTGACAACTGAAAAGATCTGTGGAAAACAACTGAGGAAGACAACATGAGAAGATTCTTGACAGTCTGACAGTCTTTTGAAGACCATATATGAACAACTGTTGACAGAAGACACAAAATTAGATAAAATAATATGTGCACGAATGTGTGAACGAGGAATTAAGTGTGCATCTGGCAAGGAGGGATGGATGACAGGAAGAGATCGGCATGTGTATAATCACAGTGCCACGGGAACAGTTAGCATCTACACCTTACGTCATTTGCTGCAGGAGACTGAGCATCTATAGGTATGCCTGGTGTGCTATAGTAGTATTTGTCCATAACTAAATCAAAATTCTGTCTTTTTTACATGACATGATGGGGGAAAAAAATATACATGATATAGCTATGCACAGCATGAGTTGTGTTACCTATGAAGATCTTTTTCTTCTTTCCTTCGCTTAAAATAGATTATCTATATCTGCAGTGTACTGTCTCTAATGTCAATGAACTTCAGTCTTTTGTTTGTAATTTAAATTCCGTAAAGTTTCAGAGTTTGGCTTGCGCACCGGTGTTTCTTTTGGCCAAAAGTCCTATAAAGATTATTTTATTTATACATTATGCGTTAAATGCAAAAACAAAATCAATGTAAGATAATGAATTTGTTTCTTACATATCTATAGAATCTCTTCACCGACGACAGAATAGCGATTGTTGATGTCAACCCGCCATTAGCAAATGGAGAAGGCGTCGGGATAAACGTTACCAGGGTAATCTTTGCTTCCGCTTTTAACTTTTTAAAAACACGAACGTGCGCAAAGAAATAATGCGAAAACTCACAGCTCATTCCGGTTTTCTATAATGGTCTTGCGCTTCTCGGCTGGCTTTCGTGTTAGATTTGTTTATCTTTTTGCAGCTTTCAGCTATCCCATTTATCTCTTTCTTGGTTTTTCCCTCGCCTTCCTCCCAGATGTTCTGCTATATTAGCCATTAGATGACTGGACCATTCCATTCTGTGTCTGTCAGTATAATTCAGATAATGTCATATATTATTATTTTTATTATTATTGTGCCAAATTCTTCTTTTTCTTCTGCGTTCGACATCAGTCATGCTAGACATTGAGTCCCGTCTGGGTCACAAATAGGATTGTGCGTTTAAGGTCGCCACCGGTCCCCCATAGCTTCTCTTTCAATGTGGCTCTCTTGGGCCAGATCCACAGTCTTTGCTGGGAGAGGTTAGGGCAGTACTGTAGTATGTGCCCAGGGGTCTGTCGTTCTGCTCCACAATCACAGGCAGCAGATTCTTTTATGCCTATCCTGTACAGGTGTGCTCGAAGACCACAGTGTCCAGTCCGAAGTCTAAAAATTGTTGTTTGTTCTTTCCTGTTGAGTTTGTTTATGCTGTCACTCTCTGGTCTGTAATCTCCATTCTGCCTTCTCCACTCCCGCTTGAAAGACTGCTTTAGCGCTGTTTTGGTTTTCTTGTAGCTGTGTGGTGGATGAGGTTGTGGAAGATTACTCCCAGCTTTTGCCAACTCATCTGCTCTCTCATTTCCTTGAATACCACAGTGGGCTGGTATCCACTGCAATATCAGTTCTGCTTCCTTGGAGAGTAAGCCAATGTTGGTCCTTAGATCTGTAATTAGTTTGTCTTTTTTTTTTTTGTTGTTGTTGTTGAGAACAGACAATGAGTCACTAAGTATAACAATTTTGTGCCCTTTGTGTTCTTGATTTATGAGATCTTGGACTGCAGAAAGGAGGGCAGTTGCCTCAGCTCTGCAGTTAGTGCAGATGTCACCTGCTGGTAGAGAGAGAGTTTCTGCTTTACTGCTAGGGGGTTTAATGTATATTCCACACACACACCCCCCCCCCCCTTTTCTGGCTGCTTCTGTAGCAGAGCCGTCGGTGAAAACCTGAGTCCAAGTGGTGTTTGGATACTTCTCATCAAGCATAGCAAGAGCCATGGTTCTCTGTTGTCTCTCCGTCTGGGCATCTTTTAAAGTCATCCCTGGTACCGTTAGGACTACATTTGCCTTCTCTGGCTTGCTTGTCGCACAGTGCTACATCTCTTTCAAGCAGATCTTGGTGCTGTCTGTACAGTTCTCTAGCAAGGTGGTTGGGGCTCTGACGCTCCAGTAAATGACAATTAAAGTTTCACCACCCAACTACTGGGTTGAGTGCTTGGCGCGACACTGGGAACAGCGGATTTCATCTGGAATACTTTTTGACTGTGCCCAGCGTGGTTTGTGTTGTGAACTACAGATTCAGGAAATGGCGAGTGGCCTGTTGTAAGAGATGTGATGGTGCCGTTTACTAATAATTGTGTGTGCAACTACTTTCTGTTGCAATTGACGATTGGGCTGGACCGTGTTTACAATTCTGACAGCTGCCTTATGTATTAAATGCATGTATATGCTTTTGGTTTTGCTGATACTGCAGTCTGTGTCATTCTGTTCAATGTTCATTGTTCATTTTAGAGATCATCTTCATCGCATGTCGGCTCTGTGGTTAAGACGATGCGAACGCTTCGTAATGCCGGGATGCTGGGTATGATCCCAGCTGCGGGCTACGGGCCTTGCGTTGGTTTCGACAGTGGTATCAAGAAAGCCGACCGTCCAAAAAACAATGGCAAACTACTGGACGTAAATTTGCCTAGAAAAACCACAAACAGCTAGGGGCTGTTGGGGTTGGTTCTACAACGTCCTGTAAAGGATACGCAACTAATCAACCTTTATCGCACAACGGACTTGCCCATAAGTTTTCCGATATCCTCCTGAGTATTTATCCAAGTGTTTTTAGGCTAATAAATTCCATTCTGTTCTGGTTAAGGTAACGACGGGTGGCTCCCGCATGGTTTTTCTGTCTCGCGGCTCCAGTTGCTACACCCAGGGTATTCAGTCTATTAAGTAAAAAATTAAGGGGCAATGCCATGGAGATTTTTTTTCCAATGACGTTGGCTTCTTGGTCGATCCAGCCTAAAATGGGTACCAGGTAAAATACTGGAAAGTGGATGTGGCACACTTAATTTGACGGCATCACCCCCCGAGTGACGATCAGTCCAGCCCTATATGCCCAATACGCATACAGCAGTGTATGTATGTATGTAAGTTGTACCCCACCAGTACATCACACAAGGGATAAAGACCTAGTGACACATCGTGCCATCATGAAGATGAGGATCACCAGTGGAGAGGTGCCGGAAACCCTGTTGAGCCGTAGGCCATATTTGCAGGTCCGGCTATATTAATGGCCCCGGCAAAAGCCAGGATTGGGCTTCAAAATACTAAAAATTGCATTCCAAAAGGGGATGACGAGATAACATATGAAGCAGTGGAAAGGGGTTTTTCGGCGTATAAGGGATCTGAGCACAAGGTTTCGTGCCTATGAATCAGAATATGTGAATGCATATGGTTCTCTTTCCAACGGAAGCAACAGTAGATGCCTCCATTTTCATTCTCTACCTAGATATCGAAGAATTATATGTCTGGCTTTGTTACACCCAGGGTAATCCATTTGCTTTGCGATCTATCAGTCAACTACACATAATGCTACAGTTAAAAATCCACACTAGAGTTGCAGCGGAAGGGAATTTTCACAGGCGTTAAGCAAGACATTATAGAACATAGGATAAAGAAATCCCATGTGTGCGACAGATAATGCTAACAGACAAGTTTCTTAATCTATGTAACTAGTTTGTGCTGGGGCGCGGTGATTTCAATCACAGGCATGAGGCAAAGCTAAATCCGTTGTATGGTGTATGAGCCGGTGAATATCCGTACTCTATCTCGGGAGTCAGCATTTTAAATCCAATTTAACGGACCCTCGTACAAGTCTCTTGACATACGTCCACGTCGTGCGCATGGGATAATGACTCAATTTCAGCCAAAACAGAGATGGCAGGCGATCCCCGTGGATGTACCGTCCAGACAATATCTGGCATGAACGACAGCGTCTATAGAGAACTCATCGTGCAATAAGCGAAGTTTATAGTCATAACCTCTTATTCAATGACAAAGGTTCGTGTGTCTTTCTACTGAGAGGGAGATCAGCGAGTGAAATGGAAAAATATGGGAAAGGACACGTGGTGAACTACACGCCACAGCGAAAGAAAGACAACTTAGAATGAGCTGACTCTGGTATAATTCGAGGAAGAATTAAAGAAGGATTATGACTGGCGTAGTTATGGTAATATAGACGAAGTGTCTGTCTTATTAACACGGCTGGTTTAAGCACTCAACTTGTGGTAGTTGTGGACTCCCCGTCCCTCCAACCCCAAACCAGATTCGTTCTGGGGGTCAAACACAGGCTTATAAAGGGATTAGACTTTTTATTTTATTTATACTTGAAAGGACAGGATTAAGGAAAGGAGTTCGGCACCAATCGTAAAAGTATAATAGATCTTTTGCATATCTTCGTTCTCACCACAAAAACAAAACAAAACCAAAAAAAAAAAAAAAAAAGATTCTCCTTCATTCCTTACCGTGGAATGCAACTCTACCCGCATTCAACTGAAGGGTAACATTTTTCGTGTGGTCGTCACTGCCACTGCATTTCATCGCTTTTAGAGTGTCTGAGTAGGCAGATGGGTCTTTGAGCTTGGGGATTTAGGGCCACATGGCTAGTGCTGTCGCCAAGGACTGTACATGCGATGATTATATTTTTGGCCATAACAGAAAAAAATCCCTAACCTTACTAGGGATTCGAGCCTGGATCTCTCGCGTGAGAGCCTAGCATTCTAACCATTCAGACAACCGCTCCTCGTGTAGCCTTCACGAGTGCCCTAATTTTAATTTTCTTCACCTGGAAGTTGAACTGTGTATGTGCGTTTTGCCCTGATGTTTTGCACGCAACTCTGAAAGTAGGAGCTCGGAGAGAACAAAGCAGATTCTCTTTCCCCCTATAGCAGTTTTAGAACATTCTCTGTCGCTTGTGTGTGTGTGTGTGTGTGTGTGTGTGTGTGTGTGTGTGTGTGTGTGTGTGTGTGTTTGCGTGTGTGTGTGGTCCCCTTCTTTTCAAGTGGTA
Organism: Candidula unifasciata; assembly: GCA_905116865.2. Taxonomy (NCBI): domain Eukaryota; kingdom Metazoa; phylum Mollusca; class Gastropoda; order Stylommatophora; family Geomitridae; genus Candidula; species Candidula unifasciata. The sequence goes on from CAJHNH020000095.1 coordinate 246,419, forward strand.
ATTCAATAATATTAATCCCCGTGTGGGTTTCAGGAGCCCTGTTATAGGGAAAACAAGAATAGATCCACTGCCTACCAAAAAAAGCATGTCGTAAGAGTCGACTAATTGGGAGCTTCCTTCGAAGTCTGAGTGCATCTGCCTGAGAGGCGAGGAACCAACAGTCTGCAAACAGATCTGTCAAACCGATGCACACGCAAGACTCAGGTTCTGGAACAGGACTGCAGTCCAGAAGTGGACGAACAACCAGAACTTTCCGCCGGAGTTTACAGCCGGTGAAGAAGAAGAAGAAGAAGAAGAATATTAAAACACCATAAGACTTGTAATTTAAAAAAACACACACATAATGCTACAGATGTGAGTATAATTTTATTAAACCAAAAAACAATCAAAGGCAGATAAGATTAGAACAAGCTACATCGTACACTGATCGCGGGGGGATATCCTATCTCTAAATGTGTTTAAAAGATAATGAAATATCACATAACCAAAGGGAAATGAACAGTAGCTGGTTACAGTTAGGGTAAAGCAGACCGACACTCCTCATTGTTATGTCTGTCCCTAAAGGGGACACAATTTTTTATCATTTCAAAACCCCACCCCTGCTGTTGTCGGGACCTAATATAACCTCACAGTTGAATGGGGTTTCTGGGACTTGTGCTCGGTGATTCGCATACGAATAGTGACGCTTTGTGTCATTGTATGTTTATCGCTCGAATTGCGATTCTGCTGGGTTTAAACGTCACTCAGTTAACTCAAGGGAATAATTAGTAAAGGTACCTTGGAGTGGCTGCTGCATCTGAGGACTGAGCACGCATTTAAACGCTCATTGTGCAGATACGTCAGTTGCGATAACATAACATCACAAGTTATCTTTATTGCTACCCTTCTCAGGTTATTTCGGGTCATCCACGTCTCTTTTTTTACCATCTGCTTTCCACCGGAAGTATTCTTACTAGAATGTCATAGAACCTTCTTCAGACATGTCCGAACCATCTCTATCATCTTCCTTTGATAACGCGCGGTGATGAGCATTTTGTTGCCCTGCAAAGTTTTTCATTTGTGATCTTGTTTGGAACCCGCTGAATGAAAAAGTGAACCAATCAATAAACCAGTTAGTCAATCAAGAACTGATATCACTGCACTTGGGACATTCCCAAACGTGCTCATTCTCCTTCTTCATTAGCCAACGAACAGTCGACATGCTAATAGTATCTATTGCAAACTGATTAAAAGTCTGCCTATGTTTTCCCTCAACGTTGAATATATTACAGAACATCTCCCCCTTTTAGTCTGAATTATTCTGTCAAAATATGGATTCTATTGTACTGGCAATTTGAACACAAAGAGCATTCATCACATCCGCTTTATCATAAAGTAGCTTGTCACCAGAGGAGCGGCAGCAGATAGAGTATAAACCTGCTTGTTACCGCCCACACCTGAATATCCTGGACACAAAGTCCATGATATACTGCCGATCTAAGTCATACATACATTTACAAAAAGTATAAATTGAAAACACAATGGACATTATTTCCCTCAAAACAGTTTACAGTGACAATATAATGGATCCCTTATACTAATTAAAATTCTGAAGGTTAAGCACGATATTATTTGTGTAAATACTGCTGCTGCTACTTCTACTACTACTATTGCTACAACAGCAACAACTACTACTACTACTACTACTACTACCACAATCACCACCACCACTACTGCAATATGCCAATAATAATACATGTAAAAGGATTTATTTAACTGTTCAATATTTGTAATTGCACCTGGTTTTGTGCTTGCTCCCTCTAATCATCAAAACTGGCTTTCAAGGGTGCTGATATAAGGAAAATATAAATGGAGAAGGGGGCCTCAGCCTCTTACAAATGTTCTAGGGGAGCTTAAGGAACTTAACATGTTTAAGTGCGTAATAAAAATAATAGTTATAATAATACAAGAATAATGTATTGAATAGCAAATAAATTTAATATTTGAAATATAAGATGTATAAACACATATATAAACAGAGAACCTCAATATATGTTAAGGAGGTCGCTTAATCCACATACACCTTTTTAGAGAGCGCACACCCCACCCCCTTTTGACCGTTTGTGGTGACACGCCCAGTAACTCCAGAACGTGTGTTTCTCCGACCTAATTTTTTCTATGTATTTTAAAGTATAGAGGAAATATGCTCCTAGATATAACCTAAATGAAGGCCATCCAGAATAAAGCCATTGAATTTCTCCTTTAGAACAGTTGAAGTCTAAACCCCCCCCCCCTCCCCCAGACTCTTGCCCAGAGGTAAGACAACAAGGGTCCAGATAACACTGAACAGATAGACTTAGTGGCTGTAGGTTTTGTCTGTAAAACCGAGGTGTCATACAATTAACTTGAGGCATTCATTTTGCTTTTGACTGAACTATTCAATTGTATGCCTGGTTTTAAACCATAGTTGGGTAAATTGTTTATTTAGGTTCAAGCGTCTTTGATCATACTAGTTTATCTCAGCTCACTTATATGTAAATCACTTGATGGGAGCTTCTGTTATGAATTAATACCAGGAGAGGAGAAAGTCAGACAAGTAAACTGTATTTTGATATTCTCATCTCGAATTACTCTTGATATTTAACTATCCCTTTTCCTACTCCTGTGGAGGATACAGGCACAGCTACTTTCATTTTATTCTACGAGCCACTTTTGCTGCTGTCTTGGTTATCCAGGACTTTTTATGTGCTCAACATAGCTCAGATATTAGTCCAGTTTCTCACGTGGGTTGCAGTGTCAGGATTCAAACCCACACACTCACTACATAAGTGTATATCCACGTGGGTTGGGGAGACCTTTATAATTCTTCTTTGAGTTCTCGACGGGACTATGCACACGGGTTTCTTTCCCTGCTGCTGGCTATATCTGCTGCTTGCACTAGGACTGGCAAACTAGATTTGACATCTATTCTATTTCCGCCACGGTAGCTAGTTGGTCAAACATCTAGATCTGACAATTGCTCTATCTCTATTATGGTAGCTTGTTGTCTAAACATCTAGAGCTGGCATCTACTCTGTATCTATTATGGTAGCTAGCTAATTGGCTAAACATCTATATCTGACATCTACTCTATCTCCGCCAGGGTAGAAAGTTGGTCAAAAATGTAGATCTGACTACTCTATCTCCATTTTGGTAGCTAGTTGGCTAAACATCTAGATCTGACATCTACTCTATCTCCATTATGGTAGCTAGTAGTTGGCTAAACATATGGATCTGACATCTACTCTTGTCTCCATTAGGGTAACTATTTGGCTAAACATCCAGACCTGACATCTACTCTATCTCGATTATGGTAGCTAGTTGGCTAAACATCTAGATCTATTATATCTCGGCCTGGATAGTTAGCTGCTCAAGCATCTAGACCTCAGATCTACTCTTCATGAGAGTGGCTATTTGGCCAAACATCTAGATCAGACATCTACTCTATCTCCACTAAGGTAGCTAGCTGGCCAAACATCTCCACCTAATATATACTCTATCGCGACCAGAGTAGCTTACTGGTCAAACATCTGGACCTAACATGTACTCTATCTCTATGAGAGTAGCTTTTTTGCCAAACATCTAGATCAGGTATCTATCTCCACTAGGGTGGCTAGCTGGCCAAACATCTCGACCTAATATATACTCTGTCTCGACCAGAGTAGCTAACTGGTCAAACATCTAGACGTAACATCTACTCTATCTCCATGAGAGTAGCTATTTATTTGGTTAAACAGCTAGATCAGACATCTACTCTATCTGCACTAGGGTAGCTAGTTGGCCAAACATCTTGGCCTAACATATATGTCTTGATCAGAATAGCTAGTTCTAGATGGATGAAACTAAATGGACTGTGGCGGGAAAAAGTATTATAAATTCAGAAAAAAAAAAACAATTTTGTTCGTAGGACACACAGAGAAACAGTTCTCCCCACAATGAAGGAGTGGCCCTGATGCTTTCGAAAGAAGCAGACAGGGCACTAATAGAATGGGAAGCTGTGAGTCCCAGAATAATAAGAGCATCATTTAGAACAGCGAAACAGTAAAGGTGAACATGTCGGTAATACAGTGTTATGCACCAACAAATGATAAAGATGCGTCAGTTAAGGAGGAATTGTACATGCAGAGTAGCTAGCTGGCCGAACATAAAAGAATACATATTCCTTCAATACGGCAATTTGTCATTTGGAGGCGGCTGCTTAGAATCTCTGTGTATTTATAGTCTTACGTGTGTGTATGTCGGCTCTGTGGCTAAGTCGATGCGAACGCTTCGTAATGCCAGGGTACCGGGTTCGATCCCAGCTTCGGGCCATACGCCTTGTGTTGGTTTCGACAGTGGTATCAGGGAGCCAACCGTCCAGTAGGCAATGGCAAACTACTGGACGTAAATTTGCCTAGTGAAACTACACAACAGCCAAGGGCTGATGGGGTTGGTTCTGCAAGGTCACGTAAAAGATACGTAACTAACCCGTGTGTGTATTTTCAAGTGTTTTCTCTGATTTATAATTGTTTTCTTTAGTTCTATTAGAGTCAATCACTATATGTGAATGTCATTAGATATGAATGTATTTATGTTTAATTGTCAGGTAGCATCATTACAACTGAATCAAGAAAGTGTGGATTGGGGCTGACACACTTAGTATCAAAATATGTCATGGTGGATATGCTGGCTGAATAGTATGATCACAAGGTGTTTTTAAAACAGATATTACATAACGAATGTCCTTTCAATACAACAAGAAAGAAAGTGGTAAAAAATAATATCAAGAAATGATCAGAAATAGTGAGAACGAAAAAGAAAGCGGCTAAGAAAAACATCAAAAAAGGATTAGGAAGAGTGATAATAACCAAGAAAGAGGTTACATGAATATGAAGAAAGATTTTGAAATGGGAAGATGAGGAAGAAGGAAGATGAAAAGTATAGTATTAAAAAGAGGAATAAGATTTGGAAAGGAAGAATGTTAACCCAAACACATATATTTTCTTAATATATGTAAACTGAAATAATGACCAATAAAGTCACTGGCTTACATGGGAAAGTACTTAAAATATCAGTAGCATACTCAGCAAACTCATGTGAACTGTGTATAACTGTCAAATGTAGCCGTAAGAACGGTGGTCACAGAAACATAGTGGTTAATGCTTTACGATAATTATTTTGAAAAAAAAATTAAAAAAATTAGTAAGTTGAATAAGTCCGCTTTAAATTTTTAAACTAAAACACACACACACTCACACACACACACACACACACACACACACACACACACACACACACATATATATATATATATATATATATATATATATATATATATATATTAGTAGTTATAGTAGTAGATTTTACCCAACCAGAACAACACACAAGCGACAAACACCCGATGACAAAAATTGCCACCATGTTGTTGAGGATCATCGTAGAGAGGTCCTAGAAACCGCGTTCAGCTATTAGGCCATGTTTATGGCCGGGCTATATTGCGGCCCCTGGCAAGAGCCAAAGCAAGGCTTCAAAATAACGAAAAATCACATCCCACAAGGTACTGACTAAGTATTACATAGAATATATATATATATATATATATATATATATATATATATATATATATATATATGTGTGTGTGTGTGTGTGTGTGTGTGTGTGTGTGTGTATGTGTGTGTGTGTGTCTACACATATGTGGACGAATCTAAGTAAGTTATCGCAAACAATAGATAAAGACAGTCTACTTTTCTAGCTCAACTGTAAGAGCTGAAAAGATAAAGAGAGAGAAAGAAAGCGGGAGAAATTTGTTGGCAGCCATTTGTCAAAATATGAACAGACGTGAGGACAAACTGTTGGAGATCAAAAGATGTTAGAAGGCATGATTACCCACCCCCTGTTGGCAAGGTTCTAGATAATGGTGATGTATCAATAGTTGTTTTTTTTTCAAACAAATAATTGTAAATCTTGTGATAAAGTAATCTGCATTCAATCACATTAGGCTTCTTTAGCTGTGAGATGTGTTTTTGGTACTACATTATTCAGAACGCAGTTGATTTCACGATCAACTATCTTCACATGCTTAAATTCTGGATATCTTGTTGTATCCCACTCACGTGGCAACTGTGGGTCGGCTGTTTTTACAAAAACAAGAAGCTCGTTATTGCAAATGATAGCGGACTCCAACTCAACAGGGTTTTCCCAGACCATGCCTTGAAAGTGAAGACTGAGAACCCTTTCATCTGACACCACCGTTTTCCACAGGGCTCCAGTTTCTTGGAGTAGATAGCTTCTTTTTTCTTGCCTGAAGACAATCATATTCTTACTGGAACCTGGCATTTCATGTAAGTTAATGAAAGTTGACATGGTCTGTGTATCAAAACGTTGGACTATTATTGAAGAGCTGTCTTCACTGGCAATTCCTAACACGAAAATATTACTTTCAGATGTTGTCATAGCAATATTTGTTACGGCATGTCTCAGCTGTCCAACGGTTTCCCATTTGCCTGTTCCAGGTGCCTTCTGTTCATCTGCTGCACTGAATCTTTCAATGGCTGTACAGTTATCTCCCCCAATAGCATAGATGTATTGGTCGAGAACTACAATAGATATGTTTGGTCTTGCTGTGTTTATCGGAGCCTCTAGCTGTCTCCAAGTATTTGTTTTGCTGTCATATTTGAAAGCGTATTGGTAAGCAGTTGTCGGTAATGCATAAATATCATTCTCATAGCTGACAGCTTTACACTGTGCAAGATGAGCTGGTGGTGCGGCTAAGGTGAACCATTCATTTTCCAGTGTCATACATGACATCTTTACTTGATCTGCTTGCACAAACATAGACATTATTACATTTTTTAGTTCACTTGAACTTCTGTGAATGGCAATAGGAGGACAGTAATCATGCCTTCTTCCAGGCTGCGTCTGGTACCGTAGCCCTTCCATTACAACGTCAAAGGCCTTTCTGTTTTCACGGATCAGTTCACTTTCAAAGAGAGTCTGAATGCGTGTGAGACTAACAAGACAGATTTTAGCAGCAGACAAAAGACTCGGCAAAAACTGTGCCCGGGGATTAGCCTCTTTTTGTATATCCTCATTTTCAGCTACATATTGTTCTTCTAATGCGTTTATGTTGTTCTGCCCTTGAATGTCTTCAACAATTTGTTTCTTTCGCTTCTCTGATCTTGAATCATTACTGGAAACAAAACCGACTAGTTCTGTATATGGAGGGGGTGTTTCAGCTGTTGCACCAGAACAATCTTCCTCAACTGTCACTGTCGTGGGTCCCCAACTAAAACGAGTCCACCTCATTATGACATCAATCATAACATCTTCTGATGGCACACTCAGAGCATCAATTTCCAATAGCTTCATGATGTCTTCATAATCCAGCATCAAAATTTTTTCCGTCTGTCTAAGGTATTCAAATTCCTTGACTATCAGCTCCCAGGAGAGTCTCATTACCATGTCAGATTTCAGCACTTTGGCATTGAGGTAAACGTCAACACAGTTGTGTATTGACAAGTTGTTAGTGTGAAACGTTTCGCAGCTTTCAATAAGAAAATCTATCTCAAGCCAGTTGGCTGCATGCCATAGCCTGGTGGCATTTTCTGTATTTAGGACATACTTTGCTTTGTATATGCAGTCAATAACTAGACTAAAAATGTCCGGTTCAATCTCTTTAATGTCAACAATATCTGCGTGGCTTTCCTTCATGCCAGATGAAAACTTGCGTCGGAAATACTCCGAACACGCACTTAGTTGAAATCGATGACAGTGGAAGTGTCTCTGCTTTACCACAATGGTAATATCATAAAATTTACTTCGTTCCAGTTGCTCTGCCATTGCTTGCACAACTGCTCTTGCCATACAGTCGGACACGGCCATTGTTGGTGAATATCTTTACGGTTTACCTGTGGAATACATACTTTAATTAATTACATCTAAAATAGCAGTTACTGTGTTTTAGTTAGTCGACAGATTATCCTCATGGCACATCGAACCATTTAGTAAATAAGTGTTCGGATCCCCGCCTTAGTAAATCCCGCAGCGGGCAGCGGCTCATGACACCAGTTCTGTGTTAGTTTATTATTTCTCGTTGGCTTCTCGCATAGTGCTCTTGTCTGGCCACGTCTCTTTTAACATGTTGTTTTTGCTGACTGGCCATGTTTGCAGATTCACAGTCATCACTTGGTTCTCACGAACGTCTTACATCTTTTAGAGCATTTAGACTCATTTAGACTATCTGCCTGATCCATGACTCATGTAATTTATATTCTAGTCATCCCCCTGGGGAATGCAATTTTTCGTTATTTTGAAGCCCCACCCTGGCTCTTGCCAGGGGCAGCAATATAGCCCGGTTATAAGTATGGTCCAATGGCTGGACGCGGTATCTGGGACCTCTCCATGGGTGATTCTCATCCACATGATGGCACTTTGTGTCACCGGGTGTTTATCGCTTGCGTGATGTCCTAGTGGGGTCAAATGTACTACTACCATGGCTCATCTGGCCTCCAGAGTGCCCTGGAACAAATATGAAACTCATATCTGTTAGCCCTGACAGATTGTGTCTCACTATGGTGCAACTTATATAGAATTTGTGAGCATAGCGTCATATAACTTCTACATTCACGTCAAAACACAGAATAATATAGATAATAGGAATGCAATTTAAAGCAGTACAGCGCGCAAAAAAAATCACTGCAGTACTTACTGAAGCACGTGTAACATGTGAAATTCAGAGTATAGGCTAATAATAAAAATTATTCCCACTTGTAAGACCAGACAAGCAAAATATTTTGTAAAATCATCATAATGCGGCTTGAAAAAGGAGTAGATAAATGCCTACGAGTGGAACAATCAGGATTCAGAAAGGGCAGAGGAACAACTGAGCACATCTTCGCCATACGTAACATTTTAGAACAATGCAAAGAATGGCAGAGAAGTATATATATTAATTTTGTGGACTTTGAGAAAGCTTTTGACAGCGTCCATAGAGACGGTCTGTGGAAAATTTTACGACATTATGGAATTCCAGAACAAATAGTCAACATAATTGCTCTCTTCTATAAAGACTTTTCCTGCAGTATAAAAAATTACAATACATCTTTCCTAGTAAAGACAGGTGTAAGACAGGGATGTGTTCTGTCATCTCTCCTCTTCAACCTTGTGATTGATTGGATACTAAAGAACACAGTAGACAGGACATTAAGAGGCATACGATGGACTCCATTCACCATGCTCGAGGACCTTGATTTTGCAGATGATATAGCACTCCTATCACATAAACATGAACATATACAAGAGAAAAGTAACAGACTACACTGCACAGCAGAAATGGTGGGGCTGAGAATAAATACAAAGAAAACTAAGATCATGACAAACAGTCCAAACCAACAACCAATGACCATAAGTAACCAATCACTTGAAAATGTAGAACATTTCACATATCTTGGCAGTGTGGTGTCCCTACTAGGAGGGACAGAGGAAGACATACAGTAACGCCTGAACAAAGCTAGAGCTGTTTTTAGAAGGATGAGGCAAATCTGGAAATCCAACAATTACTGCAGAGGAACGAAACTCCGACTCTACAAGAGCATAATTTTGCCAGTTTTTCTTTATGGAGCGGAATGCGGGAGAATGACCAAAAAGGATGCACACAAGCTGTCCACCTTCCACCACACATGTCTACGTAGAATTATCAAAATTTTCTGGCCAGAGACAATCTCAAACACTAAACTACTTCAAGCCACAAACCAAGAAACTTTGGACAGTATGATAACCAAGAGGCTATCAGTGCCAAACGTGGACACTTACATCCTCCAATGAACGTAAAATTGTGACAACAGAGATGAAATGCCTTAGAAGAGCTGCAGGAGTTTCAAGGAAAGACAGAATACAAAATCATGAAATCAGACGAATGCTAAGAGTAAAGCCAGTCTTACCGGTCATCAAAGAACAACAAATGAAATAGTTTGGACACCTAACAAGAATGCCCCTTTACTATCCACCACAGCGAGCCACACTAAAACGTTACAACGGGGATAGAGCGAGTGGAAGACCTTTGGAAAATATAGAGCGATGGCATTTAAGAACAGCCTTACAGAAATGAACATCAGTCTTAATAGTGCTCTTGACAGAGCTCATCGGACGAACATTACATCTCCCCCCGACACTGCGATGAGGTACAAGTTGGAAGAGAAGAAGAAGAAGAAGAAGAAGAAGAAGAAGAAGAAGAAGAAGAAGAAGAAGAAGAAGAAGAAGAAGAAGAAGAAGAAGAAGAAGAAGAAGAAGAAGAAGATAACCAAGAGAAGATGGAAATGGATTGGCCACGTTATGAGAATGACTTCTGATATACCTGCCAAAACAGCTCTCACGTGGACACCAGAGGGAAAGAGAAAACAGGGGCGCCCAAAAACAACATGGAGACGAACGATGGAAAGTGACCTGAGTGCGGCATCTTTGACATGGAAAACTGCACTGAAGATTGCACAGGACAGGAAAGCATGGAAAGTCCTCTCTGAAGCCTCATGTGCCACTAGGCATAACGAGAACTGATGAGGTGATGATGATAAGACCAGACAAGACCACAATTTTAATGCCTGAGTTGAATAGAGGCATTTCAGAACATAATATCTACACCGTTTAGCCAAACGTACGGGATTTTAGCGAACCCAGGGTATTCCTGGCAGACTCAAGAGTGGTACTTCAGACACCCAGTCTTGAAAATTACCAAATATACAGACACTACAATACAGGCAACCTGTTTAATGTAACTATACAATGGATACCACCCCACTGTGGAGTTCCCAGGGATGAGGGAGCTGATAAACTAGCTATGGAATGTCAAATGCAAATGCAAAACACTTGACTTGACTTCACTTGACTACTACTATTACCACTACCACTAATACTAACATCACTACTATTACTACAGCTACTACTACTACTACTACTACTACTACTACTACTACTACTACTACTACTACTACTACTACTACTACTACTACTACTACTACTACTACTACTACTACTACTACTACTACTACTACTACTACTACTACTACTACTACTACTACTACAACTATACTACTACTACTACTACAACTATACTACTACTACTTCTTCTTCTTCGTTCAATCAAATGCCAGATACGCCATTGGCTTGAAAAGAGTCCTTCACTTTTACTGTGGAGTAAAACTTCGATTAACCATCACTGTCCGGACTAGGGCTGAATAGACAGATAACAGAAATCTCTTAAGACGAGTAGTGTGCAAAAACGTATTGTAATACTATGAACCTCATCATCAGGTGCCTTGCCGACTGGCGTGGGCGATCATGCCTCTCCATAATCCGCGATCTCTTAAAGCATGTATCAGTTCGTGTGTCGACACAACTCCATGCCATGCAATAAGACTGTCAAGCATCTTCTCTCGTTGTCTTCCTCTATCCCTCCTTCCACAGATCTTTCCAGTGGTCACAACATGTTCTATTTTCCCTCTTCTCATAACATAGCCGAAAAATGATGACTGTCTCCTTCTGATGTCAGTGATAAGTTGTCTTCGGGCTCCCGCCTCTTTTAAAACCTCTTGGTTGCTCTTTTTGGCTGTAAAAGGTATTCTAAGCATTCTTCTGTAAAACCACATATCTGAGGCCTCCAAAAATTGTTTGGCCTGCCTACCGATTGTCCAGGATTCACATCCATATGTTAAAACTGGATGTATGTAGCAAGCAAGAATTCTTTTTCTAACTCTCAATGACAAGGATATATTGCACAAGATGTTTTTCATTTTATAAAATGCAGTTTTTGCCTGTCCAATTCTGTTTCTTATTTCAGTTATGCATCTTCCATCTGATGTTATCCATGTGCCCAGATACTTAAATTTCTGTACTTGTCTTAAAATTACACCATTGACTTTTATTACACATTTAGGAATAATTTGTTTCTTTGATACCACCATTACTTCTGTCTTCCCATTATTTAAACTTAGGCCCATTCTTCCACTTTCATAACGTAAATTGTTTATATTGTGCCCACCAACCACGATTCCGGGCATATCAATTAAAGATCTCATAATATATTCACTGTATATAGAAAACAAATCAGGTGAAAGTACACATCCTTGTCGTACGCCCCTCTTTATGCTTTGAAATGTACCTAAACAGGTACTATAAACCTACGCTACTTAAAAATAATCTATCATCGCATTCTGTGTCTTTGAGGCTCGAGCTTTCTGTCTCTCAATGTTCCTTATCTTATGCAGAAGAAGGATCTGTGCTGAATTTGCCTCCTCTTGCATTTCAAATCAGTCGATGCACTTTGATAACATTGTTTCTGCTTTTGAGTGGCTAGTTGTAGGTATATAGTTATGGGTAAGAACTGATCATTTATCGTCGTGGATAATTTTAAAGATGTCCGTTTGTTTGTTGGTACTCACGCATTTATGAAGAACCCATATAGGAAGAAATAACTAGGCAGGCTGTATACTCTCTAAAACTAGCAGCATTTGAGAATATCCAGACATAACTGGCAGCAGTAGTGGTAATTTTCATTAACAAATATCCTGCTCAGCCCTCTGGGAAAAAAAGTGTTCACTGAGTTTTCAAATTATATATTATAGTTCTTTCAACAACTCATAAACACACTTGCAAGCCATTATCTCGAAAACTGCCTGTTAGACAGCATCGATTTTTTGGTTGCAGCCTTAAAATATCCATGACGCAAAAAACTGTGATATAGTCAATAGATTCTTAAGATGCTGAATACCAGCCAATTCATTTGATATTTTCGAACCATTGTAAATAAGCGGAGTGAACTTTTAGATTTTACAGTAAAAATCTGAAATTCCGGTTCAATTTTTTTTTTCAGAGACGTGTCTTTATAATAATTGATAGGTGAAGTAAATTGTTTGCTGTTATTTATGTTCAACTGAGTTGAGTTAAGCTGAGTCAAGGAAGACTCTGTGTTCCCGTATGCGTTCCATTCCCATCTTCAGCAGCCAGCGCAGAGTTCCAATACTAATGGTACTGGATGCAGTCTGAATATATGTCCATATTGCCATTCTTCTGAGTGTAGTGTGCCGGCCAGGATCTCTGGTCACACCCAGGTGTATCATTCTCTCCAGGTCATGATAATCTATTTTCTCCTCTGACGTCATTACTTGATCCCAAAGGGCCTTGACCACATCTGCTTTGTCACGTATCAACTCATCACCCAGTGATGCAGATGCAGCCAATCTGTTTGCCTTGTTCAATTGTATATATGTCCCCAATATGCAACAGTTTAGTATTCCCTTTTAGTCATCATTAGACCCCACGGGTGTATCTTGACTGCACAGCAAATTGTATTATGGTTGACACATTTAGATATGGAGATCTGTTTGTTGCAATTGTAGATGTACCTAACGGGTTGATATTCAGCCACTCATCGAGAAATGGTTTTAATCATTCCGAATCTGACCATCCCAAAAGGTTGTTAATTGTTACTGGCTGAACAAATTGTAATCCATATCGGTGCCAGTACTTATCTTCCTCTTGGAGCACATCTTCAACACACTTTTTCCAGAAATGAATATCTAATTTTGGGGACTCATGTGTGAAAACTTCAACATCACACATTTTAAATGTAATGTTCTTTTCGGCAACTTGTCTTTTCACTTTAGCCCAAACAAGCTTTATCGGGTTGAGGTGTGAATGATATGCAGGGAGTGGTAGAGACGTTTAGCCGTATTCATTAATAATTTTGTGAATGTGATACACCTTTGTCTTATTTGTTTTCCTCACAAGCCGCAACAACTCTGCCTTCAAATATGTGTCGTCAAAGTTGACTTTTTCCTTAGCAAGCCATGTCCTAATTTGATCTTTTGTATTTGATGTCGCTGGTACTTTGTCTTCCTCTGATACAGCATTTTGATAGGTGGCATTATCCATTACTAGTCATGATGGTCTGTCCAGAATTGGAAGAAGATCATTCTCCAGCCAGTGCCTGAAAATATGTTCATTCATTTCAGCGTGGTCCATCCGCACGTTTTGATTGGAAAATAAGTCCAGAATCATGGAAAAGGCCCTTTTCACTGCTTCCTACATAAGTGAGTATAATTGGCTGGCTTTTGCTGCTTGGAATGTTTTTCTGTTCACTTTTTACTAACCGCCATTCTTCAGCATAGGTATGGTGAGCATTAACCCAGGATTCATCCAGCTATACAATATCATAGCCTTGCATCCATCGCTCACGGATCTGCCTCAGGTATTTGCCTCGACTAGCAATCAAATGAGGCTTTTCACAAATAATATTCATGCTATCTATAGTTTTCATGAAAGTGAACCCGGTGGCTCTTACAATTTTCCACAAACTACTTTTTGAAATGTCAATACTGCACTGATTTAAATGTTAATTTCAGTTTTCGGAGAGTAACAAATTGATTTGTCTCTAACATTTTTAAGATCTCACGTCTAATGACATCTACATCACGTTAACTTTCTTTTTCCTTCATTGCTTGACATGCGTTTACTTTGTGTACTGTCTAAGACAACGGTTAAATGATGCTTTATCCAGACCATGCGTCAAAAAAAAAAAAAAAAAAAAAAAAAAAAAAAGACTACATCTGATATTCTTATTTAGTGAAAAAATATATTTCCTTAACGTCATGGATATTCTAAGGCTGCATGCAAAAAATCATTGCGATCTAACAGGCAGTTTTTGAGAAAATGACTCGCATAGGTGTTTATGAGTTGTTGAACGAACTAATAGTTAATTTTATATATCACCTAATTATTATTTCAGACAATTGTGTAATTTGTATTTTTGTTTGTACTACTGCTCTGTTTAAACCAAAATATAGAGATCTGTTGAGAAGTAAGAAATCCTGCTCAATAACATGACGATGAATCACAATGCTTACATAATAATTAATAATATTTATTTTACAATATAAAGAAATAAATGTAATAGTGCATAAAGTAGCCTACCTTGACTGTGAAATCAAAATACCCCAAGTCCAAGTCCTTTTAGGAAAAAAAAGAAAAGCTCGACCACAAATACCCCAGTTAAATGCACACAAACATTTATTTATGCACTAAATAATTAATGTACGAGCAGGCTGATTGGTTGTTAAACACTGACACCTTTCTCCGTTTGCATTTAACGGGAAAACCCGATTCCTAACTCGGCCGCACTTTTTTAGATAAACATGATTTCCTAGAAATGACCAGCAAGGGTGACCTTGTTAAGACCACTTCATCTTCCTGGAGAAATTCAAGTGTTTATGTTTTATGTTTTTTTTTTTTTTGACGGAACAACATCATGGCACACGGGTGTAACCCATAAGGGTTCCGTTTTTCTTTTAACAGCGCAGTGCACGAACTCCGTTGCACCGGCAAGGATCCTGAAATGCTTTGGGTAGATTTTTAACCCAAAATTGTGCCCGGGCAGCACCGTTAGTCTATTCTTTTCGATTTTTAACTGGCAATGGATATTTTTACGTGCACAAGAAAACGCACTGGCGTCCAGACTTACTATCCAGAGACCAGGGGAAATTACAAGAAGTCCATGTGAAAACATCCCAGCCTGAGTCTTAAACCCGGGACCTCCAGCACTCGAGGCGGACACCATACCTCGAGACCACTCTTTAAAAAATCCAAGTGGAAACGTGAAAGATAGTTCTTTGAAAACGTTATCTTTTCAGAAATGAGACACGCTTGTTACACGATCTGTTCTTTGATTGACTGATTGACTTTCTACCCCACCAGGACATCGCACAAGCGATAAACACCCGATGACACAAAGTGCCACCATGCGGATGAGGATCACCGTGGAGAGGTCCCAGAAACTGCGTTCAGACAATTGGCCATATTTATGGCCTGCCTATATTGCGGCTCCTGGCAAAAGCCAGATTGGGGCTTCAAATAACAAAAAATTACGTCCTAAAAAGGATGTAAGTATTGGTGTGTGTGTGTGTGTGTGTGTGTGTGTGTGTGTGTGTGTGTGTGTGTGTGTGGCTTTTAGAATAATGTATTCTTGCAAATGAAATGACAATCAGTCATCAACTGATACAGTAAAACAGCCATAATGCGTTAACTATGTGAGTCACATTTTGGACTTGGGGTGAAACGTAGCTCGTATACATCTTGTATACGCATAATGAATATACTTTTGTTTAAACAATACTAGATACCACAGAGTCAGTGTCGAAACAAATCTCAAATTTCGCTGATAGCCAAGACAAGGAAGTATAAACATCTACAATTGAATCATACTTTTTGGGATGATTACTTTAGCAACATAAAAGTGGCTATATTGGTCTCAATACCTTCTGACTATGTACCTAGATATGTTCATACCCGATAACAAGTTTATATAGCAGGGGGAAAAGCCTATAACAAAATATGTCGCCATTGGTAATAAACCACGTCATTGAAACCAATTGACTTTAGTGGTATCATTCATGTACTGAATCTGTGTCTAGACCTGTACCACTAGATTAGCACATCAGCCCTCCTTAATTGACAATTGAAATGAGATTCTCAAATATATAGTCCAGCTCAAAAATCAAATATCCGCCTACTCAAAAATTGTGTACCTAAGTTGTACTTATGTGTAGCAAGTGTCACCGCCACTAATGCTGTCATAATGTAGGTATATTCTCATAATCCGCTGAATGTATCGATATAATCATAAAGGGTTACTAAAATATTAATTGAAGGAAAAAATCACAGGCTTGTTGCAAAAATTACCAGTTTGAAGAAGCCGCATTATTCATTGTCTGTCCAGCTGCTCACAATATAACAAAGACATGACTGTATGCACCAAGTACTATTTATTCAGTAAAGATTACGACAGAACACCACAAAGCCATGTTAATTGTTTTAAACCAATAATTTCCGGGAATTTCTGAAATACACACACAGAACATTGTGACTTCTCCTATGAGTTACTTCTGTGGTGCAGTAAAGAACTGAATGTTACTGAATTAGTAGACTTTCTGTTCTTGGCGCTGAACATTTGTTCTGCTGTGGTTTTTCATCAAGTAGTCAGTAAACTCCTGGTAAGGAGGTTTGGTGAACACAGTTTCCTTCCAGAAGTCGGGGGTCAGATATGAATATGTCTTTGCAATCGCTGCGTAGGTAGCTTTAGCGAAGTTCCCCAGAGTGGAGGTTGCACCCCTGGCAGAGGTGTAGCAATCTTCAATCCCAGCCATGGTCTGTAGTTTCTTGGGCACATGGGCACTGACAATGCCAGTAGCTCTTGGGACTGGAATCAGCCTCACCAAAACACTGCCACATTTCCCAGTGACTTTGCATGGCACTGTATGGGGCTTTCCAATTTTGTTGCCCCAGTAGCCTCGCCTCACTGGAACGAATGAAAGTTTGGCAAGTATGATGGCTCCTCGGATGGCAGTGGCCACTTCCTTAGAGCACTTCACACCCAGTCCAACGTGACCATTGTAGTCTCCAACTGCTACAAAAGCCTTAAATCTGGTTCTTTGACCGGCACGAGTCTGCTTCTGAACAGGCATAATCTTCAGCACTTCATCCTTCAACGTTCCAGGTGGCAGGAAAACGTCAATGATGTCACACTCCTTCATTGGCAGTGAGAAGAGATAAATCTCTTCCAATGACTTGATTTTGCCATCCTTAACGAGACGCCCAAGTTTGGTCACAGGTACCCACTCCTTGTCACCATCCTTAGCACCTCGTCCACGACCTCTGCCACGGCCACGACCTCCACCCCGACCACGGCCTCGACCCCTGTCTCCAAAGCCACCACGGAACCCACCCCTCGGACTATCACCGGCTGGTGCTGCAGCTGCGTCCGCCATTGGTGATTGTTCTGTCGATCAAAGCGACTATATCTCAGATCTGTTCTTAATCACGCCCGGCTTTTATAATAGCTCGAGCCGGGCGTGGTACTTATTATTGTCATGTGGTGTTGGTTATTACGTCTATCCCCAGCAGCTTGGGATTGAGGATTGGGGGGGGGGGGGGTAGGAAGAGCGAAGGGTTGCCATATTGGCTTTTTTAATGCCAGATTCTACAAATTTTGTGTATTTGAAATTTAGCTGGCTTAATTAACATAATGAGCTGGCGAATTTGGGCGTATCTGGGTTTTTCCTGGCTTTTCTAAACAGGACATGCTAATATTTTTTCCTAGTTCCTCCGTCAAAAACACGCTAATTTACTAAAGGCAATGTAGGCCTACAGTTAACATCCTTTTTTGTTGTAATTTCCTGGTACGGCTGGTACACGGACTAAAGGAGATTTCGCGCCATCTCTTAATGTACGAGCATATGTGTTTGAATATGTTGTGACTGCAGTGAAACAAGGCCTTCTATAATTTAACTATATCAAAGCAGGTCATAGATAAACCATCTCACGTTCACACTACATGCAGTACGGAGTCATTTAGCCTGGAAGACTTATCTGTGCTGGTGGTGGGAGTTTGCCGAGTTTAAATGTTAATTTACTAGAATAAATGCGGGATATAAAATCAAAATCCACAAGTGATGCCAAGCGATTCAGGCTGTTCAGAAACTACTTGAGGATAGAAAGTAGAAATGATATAGATCTAGTTCTAACTATGATAGATTTTACTACTTTTACCAATGGCCATCTTATCAAAAAAATGGAAAGCATCTTATGACAGCAATCGCAAGAGTGATAGTAATTAGGAGAAAACATAACCTAGAATCAAAATATCTTCAGACGGATCAGCGGCAGCACATTGTAAACTGTCAGTGCACTATTATAACCAAGAATCAGTAACATATCAAATCATGAAAATTCCCCCCCCCCCCCCCCCCCCCCCCCCCCCCCAAAAAAAAAAAATCCGGATGAAAACTCCGTCAAAAAGCCAGTCACAGCTTATTACAACAATGACTGCTAGGCAAAGTGATTTTTAAAAGCTAAGGCAGCAGAGTTTGCAAACTGCTGTATGCATGACCTGCAATTGTGCAATACGCACAATTGGTCATCTAAGTTATATCATGACAGCGCATGGTCGGGGCAGTACACTGAAACATTTAAAGTGGCATAGAACTAAATGTTCATGCATACTAACAAATATATATATATATATAACCTGCCCTTAAGGCTGAAAAGGCTTACGCTGCATCTTCCACTTGTTCCAGTGAGGATGACAGTCAGGAATTCAATCTAGAGCTTTTTGTGTGAAGTGATTACAATGTTACGTATTATGTGGCTTGTTTCTGGCGTAATTATGGTAGTAGTTTGGCGTAAAATGACGTGTTTTTTCTTTATCTGTCAACCCTGGGGGTTGGGGGGGGGGGGGGCATTGAAAAGGTCTGAGAGCCCGAGGTCTGGTGCCTATTGTATTCACAGTGGGTATGGAGTTCTCTTTGTTGAGTTAAATTTTGTCAAGACACTTTCATTATAGATAATAAACATGAATATTTATTGATATAAAACCTTGGACACCATTCAAAGAGTATTACTTCACAGGTCTATTTATTCTTCTTTCGGCACTAGCTTGATTGGTCCTTACCTGCACACGACTGAAGGTTACACCTGGCTGGTGTCTTCTTCGTGAAGTCCGTGCCAACAACCTTCTGTCTCGTGTTCTTTCAGCCAACTCTGACACTGATGATCCTCCATGCCAAGATGTTAAACTGTCCAGCATCTTTTCTCTCTTTCTACCTCTGTCTCCCCCCCCCCCCCCCTCCAACTTTCCTACTTTACGATGTACTCCAGTTTTCTCCTTCTCATCACATGACCAAAGAAGGAAGATTGTCTCTTTCTGATGTGGGCAATCAGTTCTCTTCGTGAGTTAGTTTCTCTCAAAACATCCTCAATACTCATTTTATCTGTCCAGGGTATTTTCATCATCCGTCTATAAAACCACATCTCAGTAGCTGCCAAATAATTTTTCACTAATCTTCCGACTGTCCATGATTCCCTTCCGTATATCAAGATAGGATTTATACAGCTTTTAAGAATTCTCTTTCTCGTCTCAATTGACACAGAAAGATGCATAAAATATTCTTCATTTTGTAAAAATGCTGCATTTGCTTGAGCTATTCGACATTTAACTTCGTTAATACGTCTTCCAGCTGGATGTTATTAGGGTACTTAAACATATCAACTTGCTTGAGGTTTGTCCCATTTACTTTGATGTTGCATTTTGGAGGGTCAGTTTTCTTTGTAATAGCCATTTCTTCTGTTTTTCTGCTGTTTAAAATAAGACGAGTGTTTTCACTTTCCGGGTACAATTATTTACATTTTTGTATTTGCAATATTTCTTGCAGCTGTGTTTCATTTTCAGTGATCAAAACTATATCGTGAGCATATTGCAGATTGTTAACAATATACCCACCATCCGATATTAATGGCATACATTGTAAGGATCTAATTATTACTTCACTGTACAAAATGAATAAACCGGGTGATAGTACACATTCCTTTCTAACATCTTGTTTAATGTTTTGAAAGATTCCAAGTTGGTTGTCAATCCTTATGGCTGCTTCTTGTTGCCAGTATATGTTTTTTTTTTAATTTTTTAAAATTATTCTCAGATCGTTACCATCAATGTTTAAGGTTTCCAAAATTCTAATAATTCCTTAATGTTTCCCTTCAGCAAACGCTTTAGAGTAATCAATAAAGCCGGTAACAAATATATGTATATATATATATATGAATATATATATATATATATATATATATATATATATATATATATATACACACATACACACACACACACATATATATATATATATATATATATATATTATATATATATATATATATATATATATATATAATAAATATATATAAAATTACGCACGTAAACATGGCTGATGTCTCTCGAGTCGTTATAGAAAGTTTGTAAAAGGGCTCAGCAATATTCCTATCCCAATATTTTCTTTGTGTCGGCACCCATGCCCAACACTATAGTAATCTAAACACTCAGACTCTTGACAACTGTTCACAAATTAAATAACAAACCTACCCTCTTCTGATAATATATACTATATAATTATTTCGTAATGTAGAATACAAGCAGCAGGATAAGTTTGTCAACACAGGTAATAACTTTAAATGTAGTTAGCTAGCTATGGCCTGACGTAGTTTCAAACCACCCTTTGAAGGTGATTACAAATATCTGTTTTCTAGAAAGCGGGTAGCAGATATGACCTAAGCGAGAACTGGGAAAACAGGTTCCTGGTAACAGTCATTTACTAAGAATAGACAATATGTCAGCTCTATTTATATTCAATGTTACATCAAGTCATTTTATTGTAATGTTTCTTCAGTCTATCCTTCCTCTGCGACGTCTCTTTTTTCTGCTTCATCTTCTACTGCTCTTTATTCTTCATCTTCTTCTTCTTCTTCTTCCTCTTTTTCTTCTTCTTCTTCCTCTTCTTCTTCTTCTTCTATTTCATGTGTGTGTATGTATCTAATTTATGTGGGTGTATGTATGCATGCATGTATGTATGTATCTATGTGTGTATGTATGCATGTTGGTGGATGTATGTATGCATATGTAGCATTGTAAGTATGTGTTTGTGTGTATGCATATATGTATGTATGTATGTATGTATGTATGTGTGTGTGTGTGTGTGTGTGTGTGTGTGTGTGTGTGTGTGTGTGTGTGTGTGTGTGTGTGTGTGTGTGTGTGTGTGTGTGTGTGTGTGTGTGTGTGTGTGTGTGTGTGTGTGTGTGTGTGTGTGTGTGTGTGTGTGTGTGTGTGTGTGTGTGTGTGTGTGTGTGTGTGTGTGTGTGTGTGTGTGTGTGTGTGTGTGTGTGTGTGTGTGTGTGTGTGTGTGTGTGTGTGTGTGTGTGTGTGTGTGTGTGTGTGTGTGTGTGTGTGTGTGTGTGTGTGTGTGTGTGTGTGTGTGTGTGTGTGTGTGTGTGTGTGTGTGTGTGTGTGTGTGTGTGTGTGTGTGTGTGTGTGTGTGTGTGTGTGTGTGTGTGTGTGTGAGTGTGTGTGTGTGTGTGTGTGTGTGTGTGTGTGTGTGTGTGTGTGTGTGTGTAAGCATGTATGTGGGGTGTATTTATGCATATGAGTGTATATGTGTGGTTGTGGGCGTATGTGGGTGTCTGTTTATGTGATTGTATGTGTGTGTATGCATGCATGCATGTGTAGGTGTGTATGTATGGAATTTGTGTGTGTGCATGTATGTCTATGTATGTATGTCTATGTATGTATGTGTGTGTGTTTTATGTTTGTGCATGTATGTCTATGTATGTGTGTGTTTTATGTTTGTGTTTGTATGTAGATGCGTGTATATATGTATTACGTATGTCTGTATTGAGTGTGCATGTATGAGAATGTAAGAGTATGTATACGCGTGTTTGAGTGTGTAAGATTGTGTACATATGATGTGTGTATGCATTATTCAATAATGTATATTTCTTTATTACATCCATAACATGCATTATTGATAACAGGCATTGGTACTCTGAAAAATGTGTGCTTAGAAGGGCCGAATGTCAGACGGGCCTATGTGCCCCATTTGTAACCCTTTGAAAATAAAGTTCGTTCGTTCGTTCTTCTTCTGCTTCTTCTTCTTATCCCTCTTCTTCTTCTTCTTCTCCTCTTCTTCATCTCCTTTTTCTTCTCGCTTCTATCAATTACATAAGCGAAGAGTTGACAAGAGACTAAAGAATATGGGGTGCCTTTTCCAATACTTTGTGTAAATTGGTCTTTTTTTTCTAGAAAGGTATATACATCTCAATTGGTTATTGTACTTGGCATATTTTTTTCAGTAATTGATATAGTGAATATACCTACAAAGTTCATGGGCTTTCACGGTTCTGGTTCGAGGGTAAAACTAAAAGAAGATAGCGGAACTTTTGCCTCACTTCAAGTAGTCTGACTTTGTCTTAGTCTTAAAACAAGTCGAGGTTTCAACACACCCATCTTGAGGCTATTTACAAATAGAGTTACTTGATTAGGTTTCAACATCATTGCAATCGGGTTTCCCCATACTTGCTCCGTTTCCGTGCCAGTGAAAATCAAATGAAATGTCCCTTACTGTAGCATTTGAAAAACTGATGAACAAACAATTAGCTCTGGAACAATCCAGAAATATACGCAAGCAGCAAATGCACATTTCAGTTGCCAGAGGCTCAAAGGCTAACATCGGCTACCAAAAATGCAGCGAGTCGTTGTTAGAAGTAACAGGGAAAAATATAAAACCGAACTGAAAGTACATAAAAGTTGATGGAAGTAGTCGGGCACGTCAAGTTGGCCATTCACACCTAGAATTACTACATAAGGCATTCCACCAGCTGACAGGTAAACCGGCTACCAGCCATATTGAACACCACGACACAACCGCTGCACAAATGAAGCATTTCACATTAAAAACACAGCTCGCAGGGCTGCACCAAGAACTAACTTCAGTAGCTCAGTCAGTGAAACCGTTAAGTAGTCAGACTTTGGAGGTGATGGCGGTAACAAAAGCAATGATGTGGATAGAGCGGTGTTTGCCAGCCTTCTTTGGCCCACCGTCCCCTTTTCATTAAAAAAGAAAAATAAGTACCTCAGTACACTCTCTGAATGGAAACAGTATAATCATCATCATGTGCCACGCCGAAAATCATAGCCGGTCGTGATTGGCTATCCTACACGGATCAGCAGAATTACGGATCATGTAGTGATTTTGTCCCTCCCTCGGCATATGGCTAAGCCATCAAGGCATTTATCTTTTTGCTTTCCCCTGTACTCTTTCTATCAATTGTGCTAGTTGTCTCCATGTTTCTGGACCTATTCCTTGCCTTGAAATATACGTCCTGTTATCAAACAAAAAGAATGATACAATGGCAATATTGTTTTGTATCGTCTTTCTTTCCTCACCTTACAATATGCTATGGCTTGTAATTTTTGTAGTCTTTTGTTCTCTCCAGTGCAGCTTCATAGATTGTTTTAAGAGTGTCTTTAAGGTTTTAAAGCTCTGAGACAGATAGGGCTGCATCCAAATATTAGAGGGATAATGATTTCTGAGTATATAAAGTTTAAAAGCTCTTTGTTCTGTTATTTTTGGGAGATTATTCCTGGGACTTCCACAACTGTACCGGATAAGAATGGACAATTAATCCACAATTCTGGTGTGAGAGCTTCACCCATCATTATGTCAGATTTTATATCCGCATATTGTCAAAGGTTCTTTTGCAAAATGATTTATACTTTTTCTTGATAGTTTGTGCTTTTTGAAGTTCAGTAGATTGTTTGGAAGTCTCTTAAGCTTCTCAGACTAAATAAGAGATGTGTACTGTCTACGGGAGTGCTTCTCATTGTTTCGTGGATTATTCGTAAGCTCACATTTTGAATCTCGTATAGGTTTCACAAGTCCGTTTTAGCTGGTTCAGCCTATGAGATTGAGACTTATTCCACAAAAGGCCCCCAGTTTATCAAAATGATCTCTCTCTCTCTCTCCCTCCTCTCTTTCTGCTGCTGTATTTTTTTTTTCTTTTTTTCATCGAGACTGCTACCGCTTCCTGGATTGTCACAGAGCCCCCCCCCCCCCCCCCCCCCCCGGGGAACGGTAACGGTAATTTGGGAAACACTGTTCTAGAGACACAGCCATATTCTTTCAGTAATCTTTCATATGCATGCTCTCTATGCGATTCCATTGCTTAGTAGAGAAAGAGAGAGAGGAAGAGAGAGAGAGAGAGAGAGGGAAGAGAGAGAGGAAGAGAGAGAGAGAGAGAGAGAGAGGATGGATTCGAAGACAATGGTTGGAGACCCTGAGGAAATCTCGTCTGAAAGGAATTAGTTTCATTTTTGTGCCAGGAAACTCTGGGGTAAGAGGGAATGAACAAGTGGATTGGCTTGCTGGTAGGGCCACGGTAGGTACATGAAAAGCTGTGAACCGCGCCAGTGCTCTTAAGGAGGCAGAATGAGAAGACAATTCAGGAGACGATGGTGAGTGGGCAACACTCAAAAGACTACAAGAACTTCAGGTTAAAAGAGGTGTCGTCAAACACGAACACTGTACAGGTAGCAAAAGAAGATTAGTAAATCAACACAGACCTAGTGTTACCAGTCGCCGCATACTGGGGAATATACTAAAGATGGGATCAGAGCGCTTATGGGCTTGTCCGATGTAGAATGAGGATAATCTGTCAATTAAATAACTAACTAACAAACTAACTAACTAAACTAACTAACAAACAAACTAACGAACTAACTAACTATTGATGAACAATGATGTTGAACAATATTTACCATGCATTTGTTAGCTTGAACTGACATGATATACTTTTAACGCAACCCTCACCGAAGCAGTGGTGGACGTGCTGCAGAGCTCAGATGCGATGCATACTATAATAAGTTTCAAAAGTTGTGCCCTCAGACTTCACTAAATATATTAAAAACTGTATGAATCAACACAGTTTTTTTGCACGTGGCCTTAGATTTCCCATGTTTTTATGATTTCATAATTCACAATTGCACGGGTGTTGCTGTTTTCTTAAAGCGGCAAATTTTTTAAATTTTTGTTTGATTAATAATTTGTGTATTACTAAAATATAGAGTATACAGTAATTGACAAAGGCATGGAGATTGCTTGGAAATCAATTCACATTTGCAGCAATGCAGGGTTATTTTTTTGTCATTATACTGCATATCATGAAAATTTTTTATTCTAACTCAGGGGAGGCTAATGCTGGAGATGACAATCTGAGCAAGAAATGTCTATAAAACATATGCAGTTTAATGTTTTGAAAAGTTCACATTACTCAGTTTACTGTAAACATACTGACTGTTTGCTCTGAATCAGTGTCTTTTTTCCCCCTCCATATACTGCAAATAAGGCAAAACGAAAGCTAGACATTTGTTCACATTTTTTTGTAATCTTACAAGGGCATAATTATTATTAGGTTGCAAGCCTACTTTCAACAATTGATATTCAATCGTTACTAAGTTACAGATTTTAAAAGTTGGTCACAACTTCTGGTATGGACTATACTACTGGGTGCCGTAAGCATGAAGACACCAAGACGGCTGCTGCATTGGAGGATGGAGCAAGAATGAGTCAGACCCATGTGCTCAGGAAGGAACAAGGGGACTGGCTTGCTCACAGCACCACAGTAGATACGTGAAAAGCAATGTTTGTTTGTTTTAGTATCCAGAAGCCATGAGTTGTTAACCTTTAGGCTCGGTATTATGGATATCGCAACCTTTCGGCCTTGATTCCATTGTAAATACCGTAAATCTGGGAGAAAATGTGGCTTTCCTGCCAACCCCGGGATTGAACCCGGACCACAAGGAGTTCGTCACCCGGTCTCCGCGCAATCCGGCTTAGCCAACTATGCTAGAGAGCCGGGCATGAAAAGCAATAGATCAGATCAATGTTCTCAGTGCTCTCTAGGAGATATGACGAGTAGATGACTCAAGAGAGGGTGGTGTAGCAGCAACCTTGACAAAACTATCAGCACTTCATGTCAAAAGAGGTGTAGCCAGATATGAACACTAAAAACATAGCCACAGAAGAATGATAAACCAACACAGAACTACGGATGGGATCTGAGTGCTTATGGACTTGATCAGTCTGGATTTTCAATTGATTAACTAATTACTATAAAATACTTTCTATGTTTTATTTTGTATTGTAAAAACCATCCTAGAGGGAAAGGTTCAAGGTAGGCGAGCAAGAGGCAGACAGCGTTACATGTGGGAGGATAACATCAAGAGATGGACAAATAGCAGTATGAATGAGTGTACATCAAGGGCAAGAGACAGGGCTTGTTGGAGATCCATTACGGCCAACCTTCATTGTGGAGACGGCACCTGATTGATTGATTGATGTCTAATTTATTTAATTATGGCTTTCATAAGTTTTTCAGATGAGCACATATTTTTTTTTTTTCAGTTGGTCTATGCTTCCTGTATAACTTTACTGTATAATCTGAATAGGTCTAGCCACATTTAAATTTGATTTTATCACTATTTTTACATGTTACTATATGACCCCTCAGTAGATGCAAACTATGGCGAATTCTAGAAGATTATGGTATTCAAGATCAACTGCTGGGAAACATTGTGGTGCTTTATCAAGATAGTCAGTGCACAGTGAGAACAACAGAAGGAATGAAAAATGTGTTCCACATCTCATCAGGAGTCAGACAGGGATGCATCCTCTCACCATTACCCTTTATTACTTACATGGATAGAATTACACAGGAGGCAAATACAGACACAAGAAATTCAAGAACTGTTTTTTGGTGATTTTTTGGGTGCTGATGATCCGTGTCTAATACACCACTAAAAACAGAATTAAAGAAGAAAAATCTGAAGTTTTAACAAAAACAAGCACACATTTTAAGAAACATTTAGTCGATGCAGTGATAATCAATTAAACTAAGAGTATAAAATACATAAATATAGTAATTAATGAATTAATGAGTGAATCAGCAGGTGAAATGACTGCATTTACAGACACAAACTAGGATTTTTTTCCAGATAATGATTCAGCACAGTACATACTGGCTGGTTGAGAATCTAGGCTGGTAATGTTTTCTTCAGAGATTTCTTCTTGTTCTACCTTATTTCTTCTTCTTTTCTCAACTCCTAGAATGCCTCAAAGCACCAGGTCAGGAACAGATATCTGGAATGGACCCTTCTGTTTGCTTTGTTTATAGTACTTTTCAGTGTCTCCTGTATTTACGTAGTCCACCTTCTGCATGGTGAATCTCTGGCTCAGTGGCTGCTATATCTGTATAACATAATTCTCTGTGGTGCCATGTCTCTTTCCAACCTTGTTACATGGCTAAATCATTTGATCTGTTGGCTACCAATAAAGTTCAATATTGGTTCTGTGCTGACTCTCCTCCTGATGTTATTGTTTTTAAATCGACTTTCCTTGTTACATCTAGCATAATATGTAAACATTTCATTTCTGTCATGGCTATTTTTGTTCTGCTTTCATCCTTACAGAAAAAAAAAAAAGGGTTGGCATGTCTTGTTGTGGTTTACAGCTAGACTGTGATGGCTATGTCATTCAGCCCAGAACATATGATTTCAGCAAATTTGTAATCAATCACTTTTTATGACATGCTGGTTAAGGAGTAGGGGGTTCCCCACCCTTGAACCCACACAGGGACTTCAGAGGCTTTAGGTATTTTTCATTAGCAACATACTCCAGCTAAGTATCCAAAATACGCAACAGTAAAAAGGCAAAATACAATATTTTCGGAGACAAACAGAATACAAGTTTACTGTAAAACTGTGGCAACTTTCGATTTTTTTTTTCCATTCTGATTGTACAAGAATTAATTATAACAATAACTGCAACTGTCCCGCATAATAAGATGAGATCATTGCACAATTAACCAAAACTGATGTTCCAGTGAACATGATAACTTTATTTCTTAGGTAGGATTCTTGATTCTTGCTTTGTCATCTTCTCATACTGAATAGAATGGAGGCACAAGACAAAATATGGGATAAAATACAATATTAATATTAGTTAGAAAATGTTGTTCTGAATAAGAGAATACAGCTGACGGTTACAGAAGAAAGCTCACAGCTAGAGCATACAGACTATAGTTAGAAAATACAGTATACAGTTAGAGAGCATAGCTTGCAATTAGAGAAATTAGCTTATAGAATGAAGCTTACAGTCAGCAAATTTAGCTTAGTTACAGAAAATAGATTCAGAAGAACAATGTAGCCAGCTGCTCAATTTGATTCTCATCTTGAATTGGCAATCTTAGTTTTGTACTACTATTTACTGCCTCCCAAAACAATGGCTTGCCTACAAAACTGCACCATACTTATTCACAAAATAATTGTCTGTGTAGTTAAAATAGAATACTTCTTCAGCCTTCAAATCCGGGATGAATGTCTGAAAAGCATTCTCAATGACTGCATGAGCTTCCTCATCCGTGGAGTTGTAATGATGGAAACTTTTTCGGGCTGAAAAATAAAACATGGATTATGTTAGAGATTCACAGCAATTATTTCTCCTTCTACCCTTTATCCCCTAGTGAAGCACTACATCTCAAACGGCTCAAGCAAGGTCCTTTATAGTTGCATGTGGTTTACCCATGTCCTCCTTATCTTTTTTTTAAAATCACATTCTATAATTTTTTTTTGCTTGTGTTTACCAACATTCTAAAAGATGTGATCATCAAGGAAAATTGGCTAGTAAACAGCATTTTGTCTTGGAACCTGAAATATTTTGGCCTTATCAAGCACCATGACAGACTAGAAAGAACAGTAGTAGAAGGCATGATCAGAGACATATTGTGCCATTGTAGATAAACCAAGTTTCTCTGATGTTATCTTTCCATGTTTTTCTTGGTCTACCTCCTGATCTACATCTATCTCTTTTTTTGGTGTATGCCTTGTATGGTAATTTTTTTCTGACTTTACAGATGTCTCACTGATTCATGACCATCTACTTTTACAAAAGTAAGTAAAGTAAAAGACCTTTTTGCGTCATAGAGGTGTACCAGGATTTCGGCACTAGACTCATTTTTATTTTTATTTTCATAGAATTGATCCTCAATGGTTGACGTAGTCAACATAACAACAGCTACTTTTACTTCCTATGACATTACCTCATAATTTACCCATTTTAGGTTGGGTCTACTCAAGAAGACCAAGGGAAACCCTACGTAGAACTATCATCAGGGAAGGCTCGCTCATGGGCCACTCAAACATCCAAGACCTACAACGGATTGCAACGGACCGCCGTGCATGGAGAGTCGCGACCTCTGCCCTATGTGCCGCACTCGACACAAGAGGAAAGACTAACTAACTAACTAACTCAAGAGCCAAGGCCAATTTAAAAAAAAAAAAAAAAAAAAATCGGACTTCATGCCGTTTGATGCCCCAAAACTTGGATCCAGCTGGCAAGTGTCTTGCTATTATGCTACTGCAGCAGCTCATATTTGCTCTTGCACTGTGACCAACATCAGCAGGAGCTTTAATCAAACTGCTTGACAGCTCCAGTGATTTTCAGAGGACTGCTAATTTTAGTGACAGCTAACATCTGAGTTTAAATATCTTGGAACAACATTCACTGAAGATGGTAGACTGGATGAAGATATTAACATGTGATGCTGTTTACAAAACAGTTCTCGATGTTAAGGTCATTTTGGATGTTGATGTTTTTTTTTTCTTCCTTCTTAGTCCGCAGCATTCTAAAAACCCTTCTGTAACATTTCAGTTTGAAAGCACTAATTTTCTTTTTCAAAGACTGACTGAGAGTCCCCGATTCACATCCAAAAGCTGCCATGGGAAAGATGCATAATCTATGAATTTTCATTTCAACTTGCTTGCAGATGATATGCCATAGGTTCTTTATGTATTGCTAAAGAGAACTGAGAACTGTGAATCTGCAACCATGGTCAGACTGCAAGAACAACATGTTAAACGGGGTGTCACCAAACAAGAACACTACGCGGGTAGTCAAAGAAGAATAAAAATAAACCAACACAG
The DNA here is from genome assembly GCA_905116865.2 of Candidula unifasciata. NCBI lineage: Eukaryota > Metazoa > Mollusca > Gastropoda > Stylommatophora > Geomitridae > Candidula > Candidula unifasciata. The sequence continues at coordinate 276,816 of CAJHNH020000095.1, forward strand.
AACTGGTGTCGTTAGCCGCTGGATTTACTGAGGAGGGGATCCAAACACCTATGGACTGAGTGGTTCGATGTGCAATGAGGATAATCTGTCGATTAACCAACTAACTAACTAAAGCAAGTCTTGTTATGACTTCTTTTGTGCAGTTGTCATTTTGTTCATTATTGAGCATAAATAGTCAAAATCTGTTGCATTTTCGTTGTGGATTTCAATACAAGGTTGGTGTGCCGTAGTCACTGTGAACATAATTTTATGGGTTTTTTCAGTTTCAGAAATTGATTCTTTTCTTTACTTTGTTTTTTGACATTCAAAATTAGAAGAACTGTGTCGTCTGCATATCTGAGTTCTGGGATAGTTCTTCCTCCAGTTTTGAGATGATCGAAGCCATCATGGATCTCTTTACTAATTACCTTTCTCATATTATTCTCAGCACATATATTAAAATGGGATGGAGAGAGAATGCACCCCTGTCTTACTTACTTCTCTCAGCACCTAAACCAATCTGATGTTTCACCAGCTACTCTGACTGCTGCTTGTTGTTCATGCATCGTCACTCACAATAAATCAGAAAAGAAAATTAGTAACCATGGAAAAAAGATATCTGAGAAAGACTGCAAGAGCCACCAGAAGAGATTAAATCAGGAATGAGGTTCGAAGAGGAAAAAAATTCAGCATAGAACCAATCCTAAACTACATACAAAGACAGCAAGTCAAATGTTTGCCCACTCAGAGTGAATGCTTTGTGATGCCATACTATACAAGGCATACACTAAAAGAGGAGAAGCATATGGTCATGGCGGTCAGAAGAGCAAGAAGCATAACCTTATATCTCCCAAAGCGGTAAAAGAGGAAGTGAAGAACAAAAAGTATCAGAAGTGTTGAGTAAACTAAATGCTTTGAAGGAGGCTATGGTACAAATACAACTTACCACAAAGATCAGGCACAATCTATTTTTTTAAATTTATTATGCCCACATCATTATTAAAAAAACAAAAACTAGAACCTGTGAAAAAACTGAAAATTTATGGAAAGAGATAAAAGAAAATAACAAGAGAAGATGCTTGACAGTCTACTGTCAAGGCATGGAACGTTTTCAGCACATGAAACTGATTCACGTTATTGGAGATTACACAATTTGGAGGTCTGATTGCCCATGCTAGCCGGCAAGCCAACTGATGACGATGAGTATCTGAGGAAGTTCACAGAAGACTCAGTCAAAAATGAAAGACAAGCCAATAGCTCAGTACAGAGATTACTGACCTTCATTAATAAAGAAGTTAGCCATGTACTGTGTGACCTGAACAGCATGGAAGTCATGACTGATAGCTTGGTCTGTACGCCACAGGAAAATGTTCTTCTCTGGGTGCCACTGTACACCGTAGATTGGGTACTTGAATGCTGCAACAAAAGCACAAATACAAGTAGATAGTACACGGCCCAGTCTAGACTTCTGGTTAATTTGTTATTATAAGGGGGCTTCAAAATAACCTTTCACGTGAACGGGGCTAGCCAGGATTTCTACATGTAGGATTCTCATCCTTGAAGTGTAATCCTGCAGACTGCAATACTGGAGAAACAAACCACACTGCACAGTATAAGGGGGAAAAAAACAATGGTTATGGCATGGCAGTGATGCTACCTTTAAGCTATTTAAATATTGAGTATGGGAGTATAACAAAGGGGAGTTCTTGACATCATCCTATACTGGCTTTTCTTCTCAGTGAGGGCAGGACTGGGCTAGTCTCCAAGATTCCTCCAAGGGAACCTTTCAGGCTGAGTCAGGGAGAATACTTCTGGCTATAAATGCTAATCTTTTGCAGAGAAAACACAAATGGATGACTATGTGTTGCTACGGTTAATGCAACCAGGAAGCCAATTTTTCACATGTAAACAAAAAATGTGGTACAGGATAGAGTAGATATTTGTGAAACAACACAGTGAATGGAACTATAAGTAAAACATACACCCTCAAATAATTTGAGGGATACTGAGCATATGTGGGTCCATTCTGAGTGCTGTAACATCAGTGTTGGATGCTAAATTCTGACAAAAATGCAGGAGAGTTGTAAAGTGCCACATATACTGGATAAAGACATAGTTCAATAGCATCAATCAGCCTTAAGAAATGAAGACCATTCTATGCAGAGCATTAAAAATAACACACAGAAGATCTTTACACATCCCCCAACACTTCACTGAGGTAAATGGAGAAAGACAAGCAGGCATAACTAAGTCAGGTGACAAATTTCATTTCTCATCCCCTTTTATTCCCAGAAGTCAAACTTATTGCTGTACTGATCAGGAAAACCTTCAGTCTTGTTACAACAAGGGATCAAACCTTTTTGTCAGACAACAGGTACACAACCACTACACATGCAAGTCTTGGTAAGCACCCACAGGGTGTAACGTGCCACATGTTCGCTACTCAGAGGGTGGCATTACAGATGAGAGATAAACAAATGATAGAATATTTGAATTCTGTTCTTAATAAACACCAAAGATTTCTGTCTTTTAAGGCTACTAAAGATCTGTATAGAATCTAGTCTGGCAAACTCACATTTATTTTAGTGAGGCATAAATAGATCATTACGGTTTGAGGACAATGGCGCTTCGAACTATCGAAATGACATTTTAACATTTCAGTCCCAGTATGCAGATCCAATTTACCACTGATTTGGTGCCAAATTACTCAATGGTACATCTGAAATTTTCAATATATAACAGCCAAGAAATTACATTTTGACATTTCAGTTCCAGTGTGCAGATCCAACGTATTACAGATTTGGTACCATAATATTCAATGGTACATCTGAAATCTTCAATATATAAAATCCAAGTAATGACATTGTGACATCTCAGCTGATATTTTCCAGTGACCAGATTCGAATTAATACTTATATGCAGTGCGGCAGAAACAGACAGTTCAAAAAGGAACCGTTCCGAAAATACCCAAAGTATTTCTTCATCACGTACCTCTCCTAAGAAAGACCAACCGGAATTCACCGGAACCTTTGAGAAATTCCGTTTGATGACAGGGTCGATTTCAAGACCAGCCAGAAAATTGAAGTATATGGTATTCCATTTTTGAAAATACCAAAGTATAAACTATGTGAAACTGTTTCATGATGAACAATTTTCAATGGATTTGGACCACATGCTACTTAGGCATCAAGGTTCTTCAAAGTATGTAAGAGGAGTGAAAAGGAAATAAAACTGAGTGAAAGGATTTTTGACATAGTAGTATTTTATATAGTGTGTGTGTGTGTGTGTGTGTGTGTGTGTGTGTGTGTGTGTGTGTGTGTGTGTGTGTGTGTGTGTGTGTGTGTGTGTGTGTGTGTGTGTGTGTGTGTGTGTGTGTAATGTGTGTGTGTGTTTGTGTGGGTAATGCACATATTATATGTTATAATTCATATTAATATATATGTTATATGTTTTATTTGTTGTGTAGTGTACATGTTAAACATCATATCTGTTATTTTCTGTGTAGTGTAAATGTCATATGAACTACGTACTTAAGTTCATTCTGTATTGAAATATTTTTTTTATAATAATAATGTATATGTACACCTTATTTATTTTGAATTGTAACAATTTGTTTTCCTCACTAAAGTTGAAAAACATTTATTTTCTTGTGCTCATAAGTCAAGACATAACAGATTAAAAAAAAAAATTTTTTGTTTTTGTTTTTCCTGTTTAAGTTCAAACATTTCTTATAAATTGATGAACACTATTTAAATGTTAAGTGCAACGTGTTGTTTGTTGGATCTGGCTGACACTCAACACTAAAGGGAAGAGCGAGACAGATATACAATCAGTTACTGGTATTATAGGAACTGGAACTCTTCACTTGCTGCTGAAGATGGGGACAGAGTGCTTATGAGGATGCCCGAGTGCTGTAATATTGATTCTGATTCGAATTCAACTTCAACAACTTTTTAGTGATTACAGCCTAAAAAATATTTTTAGTGTAGCAGTGTTTGGTTTTGGCTGCAAGAGTCATAGGTAAATTTCGAAGTGGTGCAGTTCAGCAAATATTTCTGTAGCAAAAGAGGATAACAAGTGTAAGAAATATTTAAAGACAATATTTTAGAACAGATCTAACACTGATCAAGCCAAAAATGAAATGGTTACCCAATAATTTCCAGAATTTTCTGCTAACTGTCTGTGAAGGACAGGTAATTTGGGGAAGAACTGGTCATGCAACCTCACATTATGTAACCTAAAATGTGTGAAGACCTAATACTTCACTTGTAATGGCAGTATCTCCTGGGGGGAATACTTTTAACTTCATTCCATAATAAGTCCAGTCCAGTCCATTCATGAAAACAAACAAAAAAGTGACCATGTTCAACCAACTGCGAACACACAGAAGATCTTTACAAATCCAACCAACTGCGAGAGAAAGGGGTGGAAAGGGGGAAGGGGGGTGGAAGGTGGCTGGTGTGCACAATTATCAGCACTCCCCTGCTACTGAACTCTAGTGCTGACGGAAAATTGTTGAGGGGCTGGCAGCTGTTGTGCTTGAGTATAAGAACTCCCTCCTATGCCACTTAACTCCAGTCTGTCTTTTATAAAATATGTGGCGAAAGACCGTCCAAGGTCTTAAATGTGCTATCTCATTTCAGATTAAAGACAGTGATTTAAGTTGAGCTCAGTCAAGAACTGACATCGCAGTACTTGTTACATTCCCAAATGCAATCCATTCTTATCTTAGCAGCCAGCAAAGAAGTCACATTCTAGTAGCAGTTTGATTATATTAATGTAAATGAACAGTCATTTAAAAACAGCACGCCATTCAAGCTGCCAATATATACGACCACAAATGCATGCCACTTCAAATAAATTGCTAAATGTAAGTTAAACACACATATATCCTAACAAATAAATATCCCACATACTTGTGCAGGTACACACATGCACGCACGCGCGCACACACGCACCAACCTTCAAATGTGGACACAAATTCTTTCTGATCAGGTCCAATGCTAGTAGAAATTAAGCGGTAGAAACTGTTCAGGGTTGAAATGTTGCTGTAATCCTGGAAAGAGATATTAACCATATATATATATATATATACACACACATGTAAGCATTTGTATTTATTTGTCTATACTTAGGGTGGTGGCCGCTAGCCCAAAGATCTTGGTTTCCAACTGACATCCAGTCAATTTCTCTAACAACCTTGGCTGCAAAGTTGATCTAGCCTAAAATGAGTACCATGTCAAGTCCTGGGAAGTAAAGGCAGCTGGGTGATGCTGACCACATTCACCATCGAGTGCCCTCTGATCTATAAAAATGTGCGGCTACCATCATATTCCCACCGTGCCTATGGTGTAAAAAGGGCCCTTCACTTTACTTTACTTACTTATAGGAGCCACAGACCAAAGTACATCCTTTCTAAGTCCTAGTGGACGTGCTGACAGTAGATGTAAACACCAGACTGGGATTGGGGGGGGGGGGGAGTTAAACTGAGTCTATAGTTGAGGCCTGATACAGGATTTATTAACTTGATTGAAAGCCATGTACTACAATTTTTTTCCCAGTACTTAATTTCATCAAATGAACATCGGTCTCACAGGTGTCCAACCTTATTCAATTAATTAATTCCCAGCACACCAGTTGAGTTATAAGATTTTACTATTACAAAATAGCAAGGAATGAAAATGTATACACAGTGACATATACATTCTCAAGATATTGCCAGGAAAAGCTACAGAAGCAAAATACTTCTGCTTCACTGACTATCATCATCATCATCAGCTGCCTTGCCGACTGGCATGGGCGATCATGCCTCTCCACAATCTGCGATCCCCTGCAGCATGTACCAGTTCCTGTGCCGACACACCTCCATGCCATGCAACAAGACTTTCAAGCATCTTCTCTCGTTGTCTTTCTTTGTCCGTCCTTCCACATATCTTTCCAGTGGTCACAACATGTTCTATTTTCCCTCTTCTCATAACATGGCTGAAAAATTATGACTGTCCCTTTCTGATGTCTGTGAACAGTTGTCTTCGGGCTCCTGCCACTTTTAAAACCTCTTAGTTGCTCTTTATGGCTGTCCATGGTATTCAAAGAATTCTTCTGTAAAACCACATCTCTGAGGCCTCAAGAAATTATTTGGCCTGTCTACCTATTGTCCAGGATTCACAGCCATATGTTAAAACTGGATGTATGTAGAAAGCTTTTGAAAAACATGAGGAAATCATCAAATTATTAGAAAAACTCAACACTTATGGAAAGGATCTGTGATTAATAAAGAACATATACTAGCAGCAAGTATCATCTATAAGAATTAACAACCATTTAGAAACATTTCAAAATAAAATAATCTCAATACAGATGGCAGACCAACAGAGCAAAGTGCAGACACACCATTCAATTTCTAAAGTTATAATTAGGGCACCTGAAATAGCTATACCAAACCAGTGTAAGCTGTAGGTCTAAAAAAAATTTAATATAACTTTAACCTGCAGGCCTGTGTATTTAAGGACCACAACTGTGTTTGCTTTATCAACTTAATTCAGGCTCTAGTCCAGTTTATTATAAGGATGTTGGGTGTCATGAATTCAAACCCACACTCATTGTATAAGCATCTACCTACACAGAACTAGTCCTTGGGAGAAGCCTGCATTTTTTGCATTCTCGTCAGAAAATATAGACTGCTCAGGATTCAATGTCACATCTTTCTTTCTGCCCTTCTGCATTTGCTCTTTTAAAAAAAAAAAAGGTTGGCACTCTGCATTTTGGTTTACAGATAGGCTGCAATATCTGCATCTATTGACCAACATACCCAGTTTCAGAAAATCTGTAATCAATTACTTTTTACAAGACGCTTGTTGGTGGTGGTGGGGGGGGGGGGGGGGGGGGGGGATTGTTGGGGGGGGCAGTGGGTATATTGTTTTTTCACAAAACCAGGGACCCAGAATGCACATGGGAAATTACAATTTATGTTATCATGTACTTATAGTCCCTTGACAGCCAAAATGTTAAAAGAGGAACTGAAGAAGAGAAGATGTACTCACGTGAAGAAGGAGACTAAAATGGTGGTTGTTCTGAGTGATGGCTTCTGATGATAAGTAACCTAATAACTTGTCTGAGGCATCTTTGAACAGTCGACTTTCTTGGTATCCTGGGGGGGGGGGAACACAAAAATAACGTAGCTTGAACTCTGTTAGCAAAATATTTTATACAAACTGTATATTAGTTGAGCAAATGCTCTGATAACTGTTGGTTAACTTCATACTACTAGTGTCAAACATGGACCCAGACCACAAATAATGAGTGGAAACCATAACTGAGATGAGATGTCTCAGGAGAGCTGATGGAGTAGCAAGAAGAGATAACAACTAAAAATTAAGAAAATGAAAGAAGACTAGGACTGTAATTATTTATAAAATTTATTTTTAAAAATCACAAATGATATGATTTGGCCATCTGAGGATATGCAGGTAGCAACTGCCATAGCGAGCTACACTGAAGAAATATAATACAGAGCAAGGGGAAGAACACATAAAATAGAACGATGGCATCAAGAACCTTAAAGAAATGAAGACCAACTTATACAAAGAATTACAAAAAGCACATAGATGATCCTTACATCTCTGCCCAACACTTTGCTGCAGCAAATAGAAAAAAAAAAGCAGAAGAAGAGAAAGAAGAAAATGAAATTTAATGATTTCATTATGCTTGAAGCCGTGGCCTTAATGTTTGAGAAGAAGGGAGATGGAAAAGGACACAAAGACAGAAGGAACAAGAGGCGTGAGAAACAAAAGAGGAAGATGTACAAGAAGGTCCAGCAAAAGAAAGAGAAGAGAAAGAACAAACTTTATTTTCAAAGGGTTACAAATTGGGTATACAGGCTTGTGTCAAACTAAGCTCTCAACCACCCCTCCCCCCCCCCCACAACCACTTTTCTTTCACACATAAATTATATCTGATGTATTAGGCCTGTTAAATTCATAATAGTAGTAATATTAGTAATACACAGTATGAATTTTAAAAGTTACTATTATACATAATGTGAATACTAAGTACAAATACAAGGTATGGCATGATAAATATATGCAATCATGCATACATAATTACAAACGCGTGTGCACACCCATATATACTCACACGCATAATAATACTTTAGCAGCCATGAAAGCACTGCATTCTTTGAGAAAAATAAAAAGCAGCAGCAGCAGAAGTGAAAGAAAGAAAGAAAGAAAGAAAGAAAGAAAGAAAGAAAGAAAGAAAGAAAGAAAGAAAGAAAGAAAGAAAGAAAGAAAGAAAGAAAGAAAGAAAGAAAGAAAGAAAGAAAGAAAGAAAGAAAGAAAGAAAGAAAGAAAGAAAGAAAGAAAGAAAGAAAGAAAGAAAGAAAGAAAGAAAGAAAGAAAAAGAAAGAAAGAAAGAAAGAAAGAAAGAAAGAAAGAAAGAAAGAAAGAAAGAAAGAAAGAAAGAAAGAAAGAAAGAAAGAAAGAAAGAAAGAAAGAAAGAAAGAAAGAAAGAAAGAAAGAAAGAAAGAAAGAAAAAAAGAAAGAACGAAAGTAAAGATGGTGATTTTGTCTGCATATCACATCTTGAATTCTCATTTTTTTTTTTAATGCACCCATACTTCAAGAACTGAATACTTAAGAAAGTTGGTTATTAAAGACGATATAACACAGAAAATTAAAATATTTTGGTCACTTGAACTGTCATGAAAGTTTAGAGAGAACAATAATGGCGGGGTATATGCCTTGGAAGAGAGGAAGTGAAAGGCCAAAGAGAAGATGAATGCAGGATGTGGGAGATGATCTCCAGATGGGTGCATCGGATGCGGGACATCTTGCTTGTGATCGAGAAGTTTTCAGGAGGGTTGTTATATAAGCAAGGTTCTGCAAAGGATATGCTACTGACTGACTGAATTTTCATGACACAATATTTTAACATAAATTTTACATACTGCTGCAGTACATACTTTAAACACTCAAGGGGGAGGATTCGAGAAAAGATGGTATGCCAAAAAGTCATAGCATGATAAACAGCCTCCCCAAAACTTTTTTAACCTTAGTGTGTGACACTGCACACAACATTTAAATTCTTTGACAGCCAGTTCTAAAGATGTCTTACAGTGAGGAAACGGCAGAGATGTGGGTTTATAGATGGATAATGCGAACACCCTGGATAGATAAAAAAGAGTGATTAAGATGTCCTGAAAGAAACTGACTCATTAAAGAGACAATCAACGTTATTTTGTCATGTAATGAGAAGGAGATAACTGGAGTACATCGTGACAGTGGGAAAGTTGGAGGGGAAAAGAGTTAGAGGGAAACCGAAAGCAAAGATACTGGACAGTCTGACATCATGGTATGGAAGATCACTTATGTCAGAATTGACTGAAAGTACACAAAACAGAAGGTTGTGGACAGACATGATTACTAACACCACATGTTATGGACTACAAGAAAAAGATACCTTGCTGAAATTGCAATGGCAGTGTTAAGTTTTCTGTGTCTGTGTTCTGAAGGACATCCTTTTTTGCTGTAAGATATGTCAACAGTTGTAATCCATCGCATGTTCCCCAAATCGGAAAATAATCCCCAGCATCATTGGCCTGTCAAATAAAATGTGCCAGTTTCAAAACATGTTAACACACTTCACAAAAGCACAATAAGCGAACAGCTACAAAATCATCATCAATGTGCTCTCTCAATTTAGCAAGGACCATCATGCTTCTTATTCTCTAGTAGTATGTTTCAATTTACAGAATATCTTTCATTTGTCAAGATATAATACTGCTCAGAAACTGCTGTCTTCTTCTATCTTTTATTCCTTTCATGACCAGTGGGCTGGAGATAAATGAGCAAGTCAAAGCGAGCTAATAATGCAGGTTTCAGTTGATTAAAAACTGGTCCATATGTACATGTGATTATTTTCTTAAATTTCTGAGCCAGATTTTGCATTCAGTCAGTCTGATACTTTATGATCCGTATTTTTGATCATCATCATCATCAAGTGCCTTGCCAACTTGTGTGGGCGATCATGACTCTCGACAATTTGCAATCTATAACTGTGGGTATCAGTTTGTGTGTTGACACTCCTCCACGCTATGACAAAAGGCTGTCAAAAATCTTCTTGTGCTGTCTGCCTCTCTCTCTTCCTCTCTCTCTCCACAGATCTTTCCAGTGGTCACAGCATGTCCCATTTTCCCTTTGCTCATAACATGACCAAAAATTGATGATCGTCTCTTTCTGATGATTGTGATAAGTGTCTTTGAGCACTCGCCTCTTTCAAAACATCTGGGTTGCTCTTCTTAGCTGTCCAAGGTATTCTAAGGATTCTTCTGTAGAACCATATCTCCATGGCTACAATATATTTTTTCGCAATTGTCCAGGATTCACAGCTGTATGTTCACACTGGCTTAATATAGCATGCAAGAATTCTTTTCCTTATCTCCAATGACATGGATTTATTGCACAACACGTTCTTCATTTTATAAAAGGCAGTTTTGGCCTGTCCTATTTTTTTCTTTATCTCTGTGATACATCTTCCGTCGTGTGATATCTTTGTGACTAGATACTTACATTTCTGTACTTGTCATAAAATAATGCCTTTGACTTTTATTATACATTTAGGCACAAGTCTTTTCTTGGAAATCACCATTAATTCTGTCTTCCCATTATTCAAACTGAGGCCCATTTTATCACTTTATATTTCTGATACCATTTAGTATTTCAAACCAGCTGTTCAGGTTAGAATACACATTTAGGATGACTGAGGTAATACTTGAGAATCATGATTCTTGAAGACATGATATGAATAGGCAGTTTTGATTAAGGAATTACACAAATACAAGAAAAAGTTTCCAGCAAAGTCTTTATCAATGAAAAAAATAACAAAAATACTTAAATACAAAACTGGATAACACAGTTTGTATTTTAAGTAAGGAAAAGACAGCAAGAAAAATCTATAAGTTTGGAAATGCAAATACTCTAAGCTTTATGCTAAGCTTTCCAGCCAATACTGAGTTCACATATGCTGTTGGTAGCTTATAAATGGAGTGGCTTGCTGATACAGCATCAGCTTCTGGCTAAAATACAGAGTTCAACTCAAGTTAGGCAGCAAGTGGACTTTTACAGAAGCTGGAGGTGGAGACTGAGCTGTCTTAGAGAATGACAAAGATCTAGGAGAAGCAAAATACATGTTGCCATAAACTCCTTTGCAGTTGCAAACAGAAAAGAATACACTGGTTTTTGGAAGAGAAATTATCAAGCATGTCCAGAAAAATTAAATGTATAGCATTGTTAATTCTTGTGTGTACACATAGAGATACTCTTTGGTGCTACAGAACTTGTGCATGGAGCTGAAATTCTCCTCATGATATCTGCAGGAGGAGATTTTTGTACATTTTAATTTATATTAAGTGCCCCATTGCAAATAAACAGACTAGTTGTCAAAACTAGGCTGTGCTCTTCTTCTTCTTTGCGTTCACTGGGCGTAAACTTCGGCAGAAATGTATGCTTGTTCATCCACTTCTGGACTACAGTCTTGTTCTAGAACTTGAGGTTTGCATGCACATCCTTCTTACAAATCTGGCTTATTTGTACATAGACTGTTGGTTCCTTGCCTCTCACAGACAGATGCACTCTGACTTGGAAGAAAATATTTCTAATTAGTCAACTTTTACTACATGCTTGTTAGGGCCCAGTGGGTCTATTCTTTTTCCCCCCATCCGTAATGGAACCCGGAAACCACACAGGGAAGATAGACTGTGCCATTTCATTAGACCAGCAAAAAAACAAAACCTGTATTACCTTGATAGCCATATCATACAAGTATCTTCCTGACTGGTAATAGGGACCCGTAGATATGTCTGCCTCACCACCTGGGAAAAACACCCTGTTGACACAAGTAAACAAAGTTAAATATTGCTCTCTGCTTTCACTGTCTCACAAACTGTAACAACATATGACTTCAGGACTGTCTTCTGTTTATGTCTACTTTTGTTTGTCTTCTTCAACTTTCCCCTATTAGACTTCCACAATTAGAGTATGGGATTTCTGGACCGTTGTTGCCATCACATGTATTTAGTGCGCTTCTTCTCAGATGTTGAACTCTCACCTTTTCTGCAAATAACTTTTTCCTTCATTCTCATTCCTTCCCTGATTTTCTTCCTCCCTGCAACACTGACCATTGCATTCTCCCTCTCCATGAATCTACCTCAATGCCTGTATCCTTCATGTCCTGCTTACATATATTTATATAGCAACATTTCACTTACTTTTTTCATATTTGGTCAAAACATAGTAAAGAAAACTGACTTCCCCATTAGTTATTACCTTTGCGTATACTGCCACTTTGAAAGTAATGCTTTCACAATTTTTCTTCATAGTTTTTTTTTTTAAATTATTCATTTTTTTATCAACCCAGAAAAAAAAAGAAAATAAATAACTATAATAAAAATAAAGAATTAAATTACTCACCCATTGATCACACTAAATAATTTTTGATAATACTCAACTGGTTGTTTTCCTCTGAAAAAAAAAAAAGAAAAGATCAATTGCTTTCATGAGTAATTACTTCTATTCTTTTTCCTCTTCTTCAAAACTTTTTTTAAAACATTTCTGTGCGTCAAGGAAGATACAAGTTTCTGGTTCTCATTATTCTGCTTAAAGTGACCACTGACAATTGACAACATTACAGTTTCTCTAAGTAGACAAACTATTTCTTTTTTTTTTTTTCATTTGTAAAATCTGTTCATTTTTATCTCCAGAGTGATAGGTAAAGCTCAAACTATGAGTTATGATAAATATTTGACCTCTCAATTATATTTACTCTTTTCCTATGAATAATCGTGGTCAAAAGTGTTCTTCACTGTGAATATTGACTAGCAATTGGTGAAACAGCCTGTTCAGAAAGCAATGACAAACTACTGAACGTAAAAACTGCCCAGTGAAATCACAAACAGCCCAACAATTTCTGTGATTAGTTCTGCAATGTTTCTTAAAGGATATGTAACAAACTTTTCAGCATTCAGTACTAAAAACACTTTGATCTGTCTCACTGGCTGACATTCACAGAGATCATCAACAGCAAAATGCACTTAACTGTTCCTGTTTGACTAAAATAATATTATTTCGTTAATTTCCATCATGAAGAGAGCAGTAGTTGCCTGGCTTAGTGTGCTTGCCTGCAGAGGCAGTGGTCCATGTTTAATCCCAGAAGTACCAGCCAAGTGGGACAGCCACTTCAGTGCAGCCAAAGGCTTTTATAAAATGTTTTGAATGTTAATAAAATATATAAAATATTTCTACATATTAATTTCGTTACTGAGGGCAATATTAATGAAACAAAAAAGGCAGGAGTGCCAACACTAAGAAAGCATTGGGAGGATCTCGAAGCCTCAAAGCCTTATTTAACTGTTTATTAATAATAAATTTATTATTATTATTTGTATGTGCTAAATGGCACATAAAAATAATAATATATACACATATGTATATGTTAAAATGACCCTGTCTCTCAGGTCGACCCTGCCTTGAGTGGGTACCAGGAGTCCTGGAAGTAAAGGCTGCTGGGGTGATGCCCCATTAACCACCAAGTGCCGATAAGTCTATAAAAAAATGGCCTAGCCTTATATGCCATTACATGGGAAGGCGTGGAAAAAGGGACTTTTACTTTTTATATGTATATGTTAGGGAGCAGTTGGTCTGTTCTTTTTCTCCCCCAAACGGGGCCCCAGAATCCATATGAGGGCACTGATGATTTAATACATTGTCTTCCCCGTGTAGACTCCAGGGCTCCAGCGGGGGGAGGAAGGAACAGACCCACTGTCTCCTAACAAGCATGTCATAAGAGGTGACAAATCAGGCCTTTTGTTTCAAATTCAGGGTGATCTACCTGGCAGGTGAGAAACAATCTGCACACAAATAAACCAGATCTGTAAAACTTATGAACTCAAGACTGAACTCAAGTTCTGGAACAAGACCAGAAGTGAAAGAACATGCATAACTTACTGCCAGATTTTAAAGCTGGTGAATATGAAGAAGAAAAAGACTACATTTTCCATAAGACTATGGTGAACACAAAATCACCTGACAGGAACAACACGTGCTCCAGCCATTTCCAAAAAGTGTACATATGTGGCTTCAACATATTCGTCTCCAAACTTCAAAGAAGTTGTTGGTTCTGTGAGAATGCCTGCAAATGTAATCATAAAATTAAAACAAAAATCATTTTCTGATAACACCCATCACTGCTCATCTAAAACATGGGAAATACTGTCCTAGCCCAGGGATGTTCCACTATGTTTTCTCAGAGACAAAGTGTTGGAAAGGGGATCGTCGCAGGCCAGAGGTCCGAGCCGCAGTATAGAAAGATCATTATTACAATATGATTGGCAGGTTATCCGTGGGCCACTTGCTAGGCCTCTGTGGGCCAGATTTGGCCCATGGGCCACCAGCTAAAAAGCCCTGTCCTTGCCTATTGCAAAAACTGTGACCTAGCTGTTTCCAATTTGCATGAACTGAGGCATAGCTCTTGTAGCCAGGATCAGGGTATAAAAAAGGAACATAGCAGCTGGGGCATTTAATATAATATAAAAGGCCATAGGAGAGAAGCTTATTCAATCCTGGTAAAGATATGTCAGTCAGAACGAGAACTGGGCAGCAGTGAGATGAGGTCTGCCTTCCTGTGGGCAGATTGGCTTTTGGGTGAGCACAATGGAAAGGATTATTCAGGCTTTCGAACTTAAATGCTAGACACATTTTACGAATTAGTTATTTAGAACACAAAACTAATAAAAATGTCAAAAATACAAATTTGCGGGACATCAAGAGCCTCTCTTGGCAGTGGTGAAACATCACAAGCCAGCTTGGTTTGGGCACGTGGTGAGACATGATTTGACTGCAAAGACATTTACTTCAATGAACACAGGGGGGAGTCGAAGAAAAGTAGGGCAAAGATGAACCTGGAATGACAACATCAAGAAATGGACAGGACTAAATTATCATACTTATTCATCAAGCAGAAGACAAAGAAAGACGGTCGGTTATATGTGCTAGTGTTTCCATCAATTCACCTCCATGACCCTTATGGGTCAAGGGTTATGTTATGTACAGTTCAACATAATCAAGGGATAAGTGTTGTAAGCAGTGAACCCATGTTTTAAAGTCTAAAGGACTAATAAAAATTCACAACAAGAGAAGAACATCCAGAAATCAGAATTCAGGTAGGCCAGTACCTCAAGAGAGTTAGGAAGATGTTGGGATGAAATATTTGTGGAAAGAGGGCTCTTCTGATGATATCAAGCCTTATGGTGTTCTCACTCCATCAAAGACTTTTTATTGTATGAAAATAACAAGAAGAAACAACAGATATCAAACAACATAAACAACTTTGTGGGGGATGAGACATTTTGTGACTACACAAGCTATTTATCTGAGTATGAATGTAGTTCATTTAAATGACGCTATAAAGCAAACAGACAGCCATATTTTAGGAAAAGAGTCAGCGACCTTGGCTTAGAGGGCTGTGAACATAGTTTTACAATCCCGGCTTACTGGGGCTTGAAGTCAGCTGCAGGTGACTGGTAGCAGGTTAGGATAGTTGTGTATCCTTTACAGGACATTGCAGAACCAACCCCAACAGCCCCTGGCTGTTGTATAGTTTTTTAAGGCAAATTTACGTCCAATAGTTTGCTATTGCTTTCTGGACGGTCGGCTTTCTGGATGGTCGGCTTTCTTGATACCACTGTCGAAACCAACACAAGACCCATGGCCTGCAGCTAGGATCTAACCCGGCATCCAGGCATTACGAAGCATTCGCATTGACTCAGCCACAGAGCCGACTGACTGGTAGCAGAGAGATTTGAAATAAATGTTGGCAATGGCATAAGCACTGTGCTGTTTATAAAAACATTTGCAAGCTAATGAATGTAACATTTCTTAGAAAAAAAAAAAAAAACAGCCTATAAATTGTTTTGTTGGTTTGTGAAGTTCTGTAAAAAATATGCAACTATCGTTTAACCTTATTTAACTCTTTGAGTCCCAGGGGGTTTAGCATCATAGGCCCAAGGGATAGTCAAGATATACGTCAAATCGGTGCATCTTGCATTCATTGGGCTTCTAGATAGCAAACTATGAACGTATGACACATTCCTTGGGACTCAAAGAGTTAAAGAGCTAGAACTTTATTAACATCATTATGCAGCAGTTTCTTTGCAGAACGTTGCTATCATCATGGTCTGTCTGAAAGAAAATCAGTTTCTTACCAGCACTTCCACCTCAGTAACTTTCCTACCTAAGGTGTCATTTTTATCACGTGCTTCCATCATCATGCTAGTGAGCCCCGGTCCTTCTATCCTGGTAACATGCCTTGTGCTATAAGTTTTCCAATCATCATGGTGCTTTACATGGCCAATATTTCAGTCTCCAAGACAAGATGCTGTTTACTAGGCAATCTTTCTTGATGTTCAGTTCTTTTAGAATGTCAGTATTTCTTTTCTTCTTTGTGGAATTTTTACTTACATCAAATTCACAAATTCTACATTTTACTGATGCCTGTTATCAATCAATCATCTGTTTCAATATATTGTGATACTAAAGCTGGCCAGCATACTTTAGCCGTTTTTTAATAAGAATGTAAAACATATTTCGAAAAGAAATTTTCTTGGACAATTGAAACAAGTGTTTGCATATATTTTAAATTGCAACTGTTTCACAACACAGTGCTACAGGCTTTGCAGTGACCAAGACTTTCACAAAATTGCACACCAGATACTGAAAAAAAAAAAAAATGGTGGGAGCTGTCTGGGAAGGTGAAGTAGGATAAAGGTAGCCGACCATTCTATCTCATTACGCCATAGTCTAGAATATGCGAAGGCTTAAAACTTCAGATACCAACGGCATTTTTTTCTTCTCTGGCAATAAGTGTTTGCTTTGTTTCTGTAGGTCACAACCAGGATGGTAGGCTTGAGGTCTTTTCTAATATTGCATAGTTTTTCTTGAAAGGTTCCCCCTGTGTGCCAGATATTCTCTCTCAGACTAGAAAATCTGGACCAATCTTGTAAGACATGATCTGGAGTTTGCTTTAGTGCTTCGCATCTGCATATGTCAATCAGTGAGACCTATTTGATGAAGATCAAAATCCTTGTGCAGGTAATAACTGGAATAATGACTTCACTTCTATGATGGATAGAGTTTATATATAGTGCAGGAAAGGAAATTATACTATTAGGAGACTTTAACATTGTCTAGAAGATGTGCTCTGAGTTTACAATGTCCTACTTTGAGTCTGAATATTATAGCCTGCACATTTATGCCAAGCCTATTTATACTGTCATGCTTTGGTATGTAATTTGTTTTTCTTCTCTCCAAATCATCGTCACAAATTGCTTTGGGAGTGTCAGCCATGGAATTATCTTTATCTTTACTGAAATAATGTGAAATAAATCCATGTTATTGGAGAAAAGGAAAATAATTCCTGCATGCTATATTAAGCCAGTGTGAACATACAGCTGTGAATCCAGAACAATTAATAAAAACGCCGAACAATATCTTGATACCTTGGAGATGTACTTAACTATACAACTTAGTGGCTACTAACCAATGATGGGTCTGTTGTTGACACGTTGGACTGGTGTACTGGCCAACACACAAATCAGTGCCAGTAACACTGGAAACAGGTTCAGCAATGAAGCCATGTTTAGTCTCCACTCATGTAATGCCTGTGAAATCAGTTTGGATCAGACCAGTTTTACGTATACACACAAAAAGGGTGAAGGAAAGATGAAGGATACCAAAAGAAGAGATGATGTGAAAAAAGGTATTCTGATCAGTGAATGGAAAGTTGTGATACCTTTTGGAATTGACACAGTTCCAGGTTCTGAGTGACTGTTCCTAATTTGCTGGGATTATTTCAAGACCCATCGGACTATTCCAAGTCCTGAGTAACTGTTCCCAATTCACTTTGATTGTCTGAAGATCTGTGGAACTGTTTCAAGTCCTCTGTGATGTCTCAAGTCCTCTGGGATGTTTCAAGTCCTCTGGGATGTTTCAAGTCCTCTCTGATGTTTCAAGTCCTCTGTGATGTTTCAAGTCCTCTGGGACTGTCCTAATTTGCTTTGTTTGTTGCAAGACTTGTGGGACTATTTCAAGTTCTCTGTGAATGTTCCTAATTCGCTGTGACTGTTTCAAGACTTGTGGGTCTGTTCCAAGTCAGGAGTGACTGTTCCTATTTGACTTTGATTGTTTCAAGAACTGTCAGGCTGTTCCTTATTCCCTGTGATTGTTCTCTGTAAATGTTTCAAGTTCTCAGTTAAGTTGAGATGAGTTTCAAGAATTGACATCATAGGACTTGAGGTATTCCCATATGTGCTCCGTCATCATCTTCAGCAGCCAATTAAGAGTCCCAACTCAGATATTACCAGTAGCAGTCTGATTGTACGTCTTTCACCTTTCCTCTGAGGTTGGAATATCGGAAAGATCCCCTGGTCCCCCCCCCCCCCTTTTTTTTCCCCCCGGTACACTCTCTTCAGACTGTAATAATCCAAGTGTGACTCTTCAAGTCCACAGTGACTGTTCCTAAGCCACACTTCTCCCAGATTTACGGTACCTATCATGGAATCAAGGCCGAAGGGTTGCGATATCCATAGTACCGAGCCAAAGGGTTTACAACTCATGGTTTCTGGATACTTTAAAAAAAAAAAAAAAAGAAAACCTCAGTTTAATAAATGACTTCAGTATTTATGTACAGATGTTTGTATTTGTTCAGGTGGCCTTTCTATGTGTGCACACAATACATGTTTACTGCAACTGTGCCATCTCCTGGAACCTACCCCTTCATAATGGCTGTTGAGAAATCCAGTTATATTTATTTTTATTGAAGTTACCTACAGAACCACAACACTCACAAGCTATGTCCTAACACTGAGTGAATTAGTTACATTGTGTCATGTTTATCAGCATTCATAGACAGCAGAAAACACTAGGAACTACTGTGTATATGCATACATCTAGGATTTTAGTGTTATGTAATTTATATTAAATCACCACATACTGCTTTGCTTACAATACGCTGCTTATCAGCTCGATAATGCACACAGTATTTTCTGTGCCCTGACTATACAATTACTATAACCTTCTGGGCATTCATATCACTGACATTTTAAAATGTAGTCAGTTATCGCTTTTATCAGAGATCTAAGCCCTACTATGTTAACTATGCTGTGAATGTTTTGTTAGCTTCTTAATTCATGACACTGTAAAGAGTTTTACGGCTATCCTCCGAATAACGGGCACATATTATGGCGGCCAAAAACACACCCTAACAGGGACTCAGTCACATGTAAATCACGGACTTCCGGCGACTTAAACTGCAGACTTCCAGCGACTACCGCCACCGCCAAGAGTATCTCCCACGCCGCTACCCACGGCGTGGAGTGGGGCTAAACTAGATGCCTGGGACTCACGAGCAGCGGCTACCGCATTGCCTGCAGCTTCCTTCATTTTATTTGCTTGTGAATCCCAGCCATCTAGTTCAGCCCCGCTCCACGCCGCTATACTTTCGGCGGTGGCGGTAGTCGTCGGAAGTCCTCAATTTACATGTGACTGAGGCCCTGTCAGGGTGTGTTTCTGGCCGCCATAATATGTGCCCGTTATTCAGAGGATAGCCGTTTTTTTCTTAATTTTGAGTTGACTAAATTAATGGGCTCTCCTCCGAATGGCATCATAATATGGCAACCATAATTTGATGCCACATTCTGGCCATAAAATATCAAAAAATATCCGAACGGTATTCAGGCATATCTAAAATACGGACTTTCTGCCAGGGAACAAATCGCGGCAAAACTAGGATTACTTGACAATATCAACATTGCACACGGTAGTAGCAGACGATATATACCGACCGTTGACAATTTCGAGCGTTTCTGCAGACGATACTAGCAGACGATATTAGCGACCGTTGACAATTTCGAGACATTACAGACGATGAAAGCGATTAGCAATACTGTTCTTCCGATTGAGGATTTAGCAGCGGTAGATGTCAGACTTGCGGGATGCGCAAAACGCGATTAAACTCATCGCCGAGCGTATCCCCCACGCCGCTACGCGCGGCACGGATGGGGGGCTAAACTAGGTGCCTGGGACTCACGAGCGAAGTAATTGGAGGAAGTTGCAGGAGATGCGGTAGCTGCCTCTCGTGAGTCCCAGCCATCTAGTTTAGCCCCTATCCGCTCCGCACGTAACGGCGTGGGGGATACCCTAGGCGGTGAAGCATAGTCACAGAAACAGGTCCGCAAGTAACATATCGCTGAGACCCTGTTAGAGCATTTGTTTCGTTTTTCCGAGCCGATCCTAGATTTGCCGCGATTTGTTCGTCGGCAGAAAGTTCGACAATGGACAGTCTCAACGGTCGCTATTATTATCGTCTGCTACTATCGTCTGCAGTGTTGCGTGCGTACCTTAGAATTGTCAGGTAATCAGAAACAATAAGAAACAGGTCCGCAAGTAACATATCGCTGAGACCCTGTTAGAGCATTTGTTTCGTTATACGGAGCCGGCATATTTTTAATATAACTAAGCCCCATTCGGATATTTTTATTATATATTTATGGCCAGAATGGCTCTCCTCCTAACAGCACCATATTATGATGCCGTTCGGAGGAGAGCCAATTAATGTCTTAAAATTAAAAGCAGAAGAGTTCCAAATACGCAAGCAAAGTTATAAATTAAGCAAAGGATGGTTGGCAGAGCAAAGTGGAGTATCCTGCTGATTAAAACAAAAAGTGCTATTAGAATTATAAGCAGCTGAACTTGATACCATTGGCTGCTCCAAAGCAAATGACAAAAGGGGGGAAAATACTTACTGCAAAGTCACCAGTAAATCGGCCATCTGCCTTTCCTTACAGGCTGGGCCCAGACTTTGTTCTTCTCTATACTCCGCCTAGCCTAGCAACCAGTGTCAGCTTATGAGATGTGTTGCAGTCATCGCTGGCAGGGATGCCAATAAGATTGTTTATTAAAACCCAAGCATAGCTCACCCAAAACCCAAGCAATACATAAGCAATAAAACAAAAACTCATGAATGAAAACAAGCACAATTTTATAGTTGCGAAACGAAACATTTACACTTGTTATATAAGGATATTATTTTTTTGTTAAACTTAAAAGTAAGCTGCAGACGCAGACCACCCTTTACACGACACACACAAACACACACATCATGATTGTAACTGACTCAGAAAGCATGCTCAGGAAGGTCAGGACAGGCATGCTTTGTGCAGAGTGGCATGCTTCCCTGTGGAGGGCACGGGTGAGGAGTATTGTCTGGATCTTTTCACTAGGAAATGCCGGCTCTTCAAAATTTAGTGGAATACTGATGCATGAATAAGCAGACGTAGTTAGTGCCTTATGGGAGAGCGTGTACAGTTCGAAGGAGCAGATGGATCACCATAGTCTGGTGAGATTGCTGCACGGAGAGTGACGAGAGGTTCTGGCAGATGCTCGAGGCTCAGGAAAGGCAAGACGGGCGTTTAATCAGAATGCTACTGGCACAATTAGTATCGGAACTCTTCGTTGGCTGCTGAAAACAGGGACAGGGCGCTTACGGGAATGCCCAGAATGCTGTTATTTTGGTTCTTGAATCAACTCATCATCAACTTATTTTTAAAAAATCTAAGATTCCAGAATTTAAACCTATGGTGTGAAATAAAAACCCTGATCTTGGGGGAGAAACCCAAGTATTGGCAGCCCTGGTAATCACCAGTGTTGCCACTTTAGATGTTTCACATCCAGATTTAGATGTTTTCCCTTGCATTCAGATGGCGTTATTAGATGGTAGATGTTTCTTTAGATGTTTTTCATTTGAAGTAAATTTATCAAATCTATTCTAAGAAACCGCATAAAATTTGACCTCTTAAATGCTATCTTGACAATAAAATTTGGCCTGATTAAAGTAGGAAAAGGCTGTTCCACTTATCAGCTCCCTGATTGAGTATTAAAAGAAATTGGAACAGCTAAAGCATATCAGAGTCATTTTGGATCTGAAGCTTCAACTTCATCATTCAAGCTATGTTTATCCTATGGATCTTGTAAGGCAGACTTCAGTTAAGATGAGGACATGATTCTATAGGGTAAGTCATATCAGTTGCTATGTAATTTGTGACTTTCCATTTTGATGTTTTTTCTAGATGTTTTCCACGCAAATTTAGATGTTTTTATATATTTTTTGCCTCCGTTTTGGATATTTTTTTGTCAAAGAAAAGTGGCAACACTGGTATTCCCCACTGTTCATGTGAAGTCACGGCGGCGAGCGTGATGCTATCTCCCATCAAGTGCCGATTGGTGTAGGTAGACGCCGGAACCTAGGAGCTCAGCTCCCTTGAGACAGGGATGCCAATGCTGGGTTTTTTCCCCAAGATCTTGGTTTTTTTAGTTGCCGTCTTGGTTTCTTGGTTTTTATTTTGAAAATTATTGAAAATCTTGGGTTTTCCGTCTTAATGATGAAAAAAAAAACTACAATTTATAAATATTCTAACAAGATTAATGTTAACACAAATCTATAATAGTTTTACCCGCAAATTATATTTTTAAATGTCCTACAAACACTTAAAATAAACTCAGTGTAATTAATGTAACAGAATACAAAGGTTAACTCCAGGGCTATTCAGGAAAAATGTAGCAGACCACCAAAGGACCATATTTACGATCCCCAAGTAGTGTCCCTTAAGTAACAGATACTAGGGGCGGAGAAGCAAAATAGATGAAGCCTGGGACTTTTGATCGTAAACTTTACAGAAGAAAGAAGGGGCCTGACATTTAATTATTGAAGAAAGTTTGGGAGGCTTTTCCTCCCTTCTAGGGGTTATTGACTTGACATTGTAGCGTCTCATCGGTTGAATTGAAATAAAGCAGATTAGCAGAAACCACTAGGGAGGGACCTTCAGTTAAATTTTCACTAGGTTTTTTCTGTTCTTTTCTGTGTTGTGGTTTGTTGAACTGTGCTATCAAAATTTACTCTGATTATAACCTTGTTGAATTCAAAATGAGTGAACAGATTACACCATCGAAGAAAATAAAATGGTATGCTCAGTGTTTCAAAGAGGAATTGCAGTATTGGTACCAATTGAGAAGCATAAAAGATGGCTTGAAAAATGTAAAATATGACATTTTATCCGCTTTTATGACCAATCTCACTATTTTGCCTCACTCGTCAGCAGCGGCTGAACGCATATTTTCCATGATGATCTGTGTCAAAACTAAACAAACTAATTCTCTGAAAGCTTACACCGTAAAAAATCGAATTCTTGCAAGGCAAGCAATCACAAAAGGAAATAGCGACTGCACGACATGGACACCTAATAAAGAATTGCAAAAAGAATTGCAAAGTGGCGCAGTTAGTCAAAACATATTTAAACAGAATGAAAACACAGAAAGAGACGTTGACAATTGAAATTGGTAAAGAAGGAGAGCTGTTAGAGTAACAGTTTAATAAAGGTGAGTATATGTTCAGTTTCATAACTATAAAATACTTTTTGCACAGTGCTGGGTTTTTTATTTTATTTTTTGTTCATATCTTGGGTTTTCGTCAGCTCCATCTGGGTTTTTGACAAAAATCTCATTGGCAGCCCTGCCTTGAGATCGCCCAAAATTGTTTAGGGAGTTGGCGCCTAACCCCCCCCCCCCCCTCCCCCCGCATCATTATAGGTAAAGCGGCTTTTTTTAAAAACATTAATCTAGCGAAACTTGAGACATGACTTGACCGACTTCAAACATAATAATCAGCGATACCAGTATTCTCTAATTACCGGTAAACGGCCGCGACTGAGTTTGTCCTCCTATCTCAAAATAACAGCCAGCAAACTAGACTCCACGAACTGAGTTTATGGGCGATAGGAAAAGAATGTGGGAAGTTGGTCATAGAGGAGCCAGAACCTAGCCGATCAGGTTCCTCTAGCCAGCCTCTCCCTCCCCCACAATAATTTTACAGGGACACCCCCCCCCCCCCCGATTTAAAACTAGAATATTTATAATGCGGGGGGGGGGGGGCGCGGCGCGGAGGGACTTTTACTTTAATCACCACCGCTGCAGTGTAGGCTGTTAAAGTCGAGAGAGAATCAATTTTATGGCATGGGGTGTTTAATCACATACGGCTCCTATGTCTCAGCATACATGGCTAGCGGCCTACAGAGAATGTTGAATTACGAATCGACATCATAGTACTTGGGACACTCCCATAAGCGATACGTCCCCTTCTTCAGCAGCAAGCGAAGAATTCCAATTCAAATTCAGTAACTGATTGTATATCTGTCAAGCCTTTCCCTTGAGTGTCAAGCGTCGGCCAGATCCCCTGGTAACTCGTCGCATCGACATTCACCTCAGACTGTAATGATCTATCTGTAATTCCACCCTGTTTAATCGCCCCCAAAGAACCCTTACAACATCTAGCTTGTCATACATCAGTTTACCACAAAGTGGTGCAGAACCGGCCAGTCTATCTACTTGCTCATTTCCTAAAACACCAGCATTCCCTAGAGAAAATATCCAAAGGATGCTAACTATCTGGAACCTCCGAAGTGATGCTTGCCACTCTGCACGCGGTATGCCTGTCTCCACCTTTCTCAACATGCTTTTTGAGTCAGTTACAATCACGGCTTGTGTGTACAGCTGATTTTCAAGCCAGTGGAAAGCAGCAGTGAACACCTCCCCCTCTATTCTCAAGCTAGACGTTGTAATAGCACATGCCAGGCTTTGTTGTGCTAAGCGACGTCTATTCACTTTTGCTATGAACCCCATGTACTTCGTTTGCCCCTCGGCACATAGCCATCTGTATAGATAATCACATCACCTGGGCGTAAACTGTTATGATTCATTTGTTGAACTTCTGATTCTGCAGCACCAGCTGGCCAGTTCCTGCACTCACGACTTAACGCGATAAGAACCCTACACATGTCTGAAACTTGATCGGATACTTTGACTCACTTCTCTACTCGCTTAAATTGATCAAGCCTGCACACATATCTAATTGTGTCTTCAGCTTGCGCCATCCAAGACCTTCCTCTTTTCCGTCTGTGACCCTTAGCTCTACCCAGGGCTTCATGCAGGAGGTGCTTCTTATCTGCAGCTACTCTGAAATATGACTTTGCTTGCAGAACTTTAGCTTATCTGCAATAGTAGTCAGTGCAAGTATATATCGTATACATACTACTGGGGGATCTCTTGTACATCCTAGAATTACCAGCATGGCTGCATTCTGTATGCGTTCAAGTTTCGTCACCTGACTGTTTGATATAGTAAGCATCCCAAGTCCATAATCTATCACCAACAGGATCACATGCTGGAAAATTGTGAACAGCATTCTTTGTTCCATGTCCATTGCCGTCAAAACCTTAGGAGCACTGAGTACATAGAGCGTTATAACGATCCGCAGGGGTCTGTTTAAAAAAAAAAAAAGAACTCGTAAATTTAACGATGTTGTGAAACGAACCCACGAAGCTCAGAACTAGATTGATATGTTATGACCAATAGGAACTTAATTAGTTATTTAGTCAACATCGCACCGGCCACCTAAAATTTCCTTACTAATTTTCTGACCGCCTCACAGTGAGAGCCCAAGTTTAGTTAATGATCGGATGAGGAGAAGAAGGAACGGGGGGGGGGGGGGGGGGGATGCAGAATGTGGAGAGAAAAAGCTTACAAGAAGAATAAAAAGTAAAGTCACTGTGTTCTTAAAATAACATAAAAAGAAGAGGGAGTGTAAGTGTGTGTGAGGCACACACATACACAGACAGGGGATTAGGGAGAGAGAGAGAGAGAGAGAGAGAGAGAGAGAGAGAGAGAGAGAGAGAGAGAGAGAGAGAGAGAGAGAGAGAGAGAGAGAGAGATTATTTTGATTTACTTGGTGAGACAAAGTATAGTTCTTAGTAAGCGACACCTGAACTTGTTATTCAGTAATATCCTCGCTCACATTTGGACCTTTTCATTTAATAGTAATAATAGCAATTTTTCCCCATTGTAAATTTGAATAAAGCACAACTGATTGCCTGGCAAATTTCGCTGCTTCTCGTCAAGTACATATTACAGGAACAATTACATAAACGCAATTGTGTTTGATTGTTGTTGAATTTGTACGGTTATAAAAAATTCCCAGTTTTGCTTCATTTATGTCATTGTTACTGTAGTATGCACCTGCCGAGATACCACGAAATATGCCAGGCAATAAATTGTGCAATCAAATTGTGTTTGATTTCCCCTGAATGCTCAGTTTAGGCCGATTTAGGACTCTATCGATAGTGGATGACATTGACCTGTAGCAAAAGTCTTGTATAAGGTTCTGTAAAACCAGCACTGAACCTGCTGGCGTCTGAGCTGAGGTACCGGGTAATCTGCGAATACACTACAAAGACCTTACATTTCCTTCATGACTGTGACCTCCCAAACCACCCCATCATGGTGCATGAGTCACAAGCATGTTAATGCAGATGTCAACGCTCTCATCAGTGAAAATTCAGACGAAGCAGATGCATTAATCTACACAGTCAAAGAAGCGAACGGCGCCTTCTCCATGACAACCAGCAGCATGACGATGGAGGTGATGGCAGTGACGCAAGCGTTTACCTGGCTCGAAACACAAAATTACACCTACGTATGTATAATCAGTGATTCAATGAGTATGATCTGGAGGGATCAGGCAGGTTAGGTGCGAAGACAATGGCTTGAATCATTACAGAAGTCCACTGTGCGTGGAGTCACCTTTATTTTTGTTCCGGGAGACCCAGGCGTCGATGGAAATGAAAGAGCTGACAGGTTGGTTGGATCCGCTATCACTATCGACGGTCAGCCTATGGATCATGCTGATATTATTAATGCTCTCAGAGAAATGGGAAGGATAGAGGACTTTGGTGGCAGTGAATCCACATCACTCGCCAGAATGACAGACTTGGGAATTAAGATCGGCATAGCAAAAAACGAGACGCACACCAGAAGACTTGTTAATCAACATAGTACTGGTACTATTAGCCATCGGACATTGGGGTTCAAACTGAGGGGAGGATCTGAGCACCTATGGACATATCTGGAGTGCAATGATGATAACCCAACTAACTCACCAGCATACATTATTAAGGGCATCATGTGACACCCTAAAACATGGTTTCTATCTTATTATATAAGATCCTTTTTTTTCATGGAAAGCCGCCTTTGTTTGAGATATGCTACATGTTATCTCCGCGTTACTGTAGCCATTTGTTATCATTTACTGTAGACAGATGAAGAATCTCCATTTGTTCCAGTGTTATCCCATTCACTGTCATTGAGTACGCTGGCTGCACCTTTTGTGTATGTGGCTGCACCCAGAACTTCGGTTTCTGTGTCATTTATATAAGATGCTGGTGAATTGTGTGCATCAGTTACACTAGGCACTGTCCAAAAATAACCTTTTCTAACACAAAACTACTTTATAAAAGACTGGTATATATACTACAGGTGTTGAGGCCTTGGTAGTCAGTAGGTAGCGCGTCAGTCTCATAATCATACAGTAAGAGTAATCTGAAGGTCGTGAGTTCGATCCTCACCCTTTGCAAATTTTAAGGGTGCTGTGTGGCCTCGACGCATGGCGCTTGCCTCGAGCGCTAGAGGTCCCGGTGAAGTTTGGGATTTTTCACTTGGACTTATAGCAATTTCCCCAGGTCCCTGGGTAGTAAGATCAAACGCCAGTATGTATTATTGCGCAAATAAAGAAATCCCTTGACGGTTGGAAATCGAAAAGTAGCCTAATGGGGCTGCTTGGGCAAATTTTTGAATTAAAAATCTACCCAAAGTATTTCAGGATCCTCGACGGTGCTACGGAATTCATGCACTGTGCTGAGATTATTTGGACTCAGACTTGAGTTAGAAGTAGAACGGAGCACTTATGGGTTACTACCTTTGTGCCATGATGTTGATCCGTTGTTAAAACCTGAACTACAAGTGTTACATTTGTTTAACCCTGATGCCCCCATAAGCCACAAAACCAACACTTCAGGTTGGATCTTATACCATGTGACAGTTGCTTTACTGACTCACCACAGTGGCTTGGGAACTAAAAGCATAGCAAACAGGATTGGTATCACTTGCCCCTATACAAATGTTTAGGAGCACCAGAGTTGATTATGTTAACTAAAAATAATATTCAAGTGGAGGGTTCCCTTGTGAACGAGTGGCTTTTTAAATAGAAATTATGTTATAATTTTAATCTACAGGTGGTGGTTTTCTAGCAACCAGATGAAGGATGAGTCACCATATAAATTTTATTTGGTTGTTGTCAAAGAGAGGTCAGTTAGTAAATGCTCTGCTTGTTCATGTTTACTGATTACTCTTATTCCTTATGGAAATTGATATCCCTGTCGCCTTGAGAAGCCACAAAACTGACACTTCTGGGGATCTAACCCCCAAGTCACTTTACTGACTCGACTATAGTGGTCTGTTCACGAGATCCGTAGATAATATTACTGTTATCATACACATATTAAAAGGACCGGAAATGGCCAGTTATTAATCATAGCATTCTGATGGGTCTTTAAAAAAAAAAAAATCTCAAATTAGAAATTATAATAATTTCCCCAAAGGTCACAGTGTTAGCTTGCGATCGGGTCACAAAGCAACAAAATGGACAAAATTAATACTTTCTGTATTCTGTATAAATTTTAACTCTTTTGGTTGATAAATAAATATGATTTTGTTTGGTTATCTGGGTAAAATAAGGGGGAAGTGTGAGTTTACCTCGGGAATTCTCTAATTATGAGTCACTGGCATTATTGCTTCTTGCTCAGCGTGAAAGGGTTAATAAGAACATAATTTAGAAGTAACTCAGATGGCTGAAAATTAAGGCACTGTTTATTTATTGTTTCACAGATTACTCAACATCACACTGCAATGATAAATAAATTATAATCAAATTGAGGCTATTCTTATAGACTGATGTATTCATCCCCATTAAGCACTATCTATACATTAAAGGTCAGCTGTAGAGCTGTGTCTACTTTGTGTTTTCATAGTGAACTCACACAGGCTTCCTCCAGTTCATTTCTTGATGTTGTCTATTCATATTTAACATTGATTTTTTTTTTCTGGATACTTTCCAGCTACTTCTTCCTTTTCTAGCTCACAATTTACCTAAGTGTTAACAGAATAATCAAATAACACCAGAATGGAGCCTTTGTACACAGATCAACTGAGTACAAATGCTTTGTGATGCAATATTCATTAATGTATATGAAAATTAGCTGATTTCAGCCATAATTTTCGGCAAACAACTATATCAAAACATTCATCATTTCACATCTTTGTCAAGTATAAAAATAGAAGATAAAAATCACAACTTCCAGCTAAATACTCTGTCACACCATGTTTTCTCAAGTCTTCAGCTTTTATTCCCTTCAGATTCTTTCACCCTTTAGTGCAAAGTCAGTGGAAACTTGACATTTTCTTCTTCTTCACTTCCTCCAGTTACTTGATCAAAGTTGATGTTGACCATATTATTGTTTGCAAGCCAATTAGTCTGTACACATATGGTTCTGGCAGAATATGTCCAATGTGCCAATGGCATTAAAAGAGCCCTTTACATCTTCATTCTGTCTGTTCTGGCCAGAAATATGCTAACAGAGGTGGAAAAAGGGAACGACCCACATTAATTTATAGAGTGCAAAGGATGAATCAGTCAAGAATTGACATCAGGGTTGGCATATTGACATTTTTTATGCCAGAATCCACAAATTTGGCATATTTGAATTGAATTGGCATTAGATAATAAACTGGCATATTTTGGCAAATTTGAGTTTTTCCTGGCTTTTCTTATCAAGATGTGCTCACATTTTCTTCATGGTACCTCCGTTAGAAACATGCAGATTTACTAAAAGCAATGTAGACCTACAGTTAACATCTTTATTTCAGTTTGACTTTGTTGTGATGTCCTGGTACGGACTAACGAAGATTCGCGCCATTTCTTATTGTATTTGTTGTCTTCCTAAACAGATCGTGCCTTGATAAACCGAGGCCCTCTGTAATTTATGTTGATCTACAAGAATAAATGCGTGATATA
Source organism: Candidula unifasciata (assembly GCA_905116865.2). Taxonomy (NCBI): domain Eukaryota; kingdom Metazoa; phylum Mollusca; class Gastropoda; order Stylommatophora; family Geomitridae; genus Candidula; species Candidula unifasciata. Next base: position 306,852 of record CAJHNH020000095.1, read on the forward strand.
AAACTAAAACCAACCACTGATACCAAGTGATTTAGACTGTTCAGAAACTACTTGAGCACAGAAAATAGAGAGGATATAGACCTAACTGGAAGAAAACATACCCCCTGTTCAAAAGATCTTTAGACGGATCAGAGGCAGCCTATTGCAAACTGTGTCAGTGCACGGTTGCACCAATAACTAGTAGTATATCAAATCAGGAAAATCTGAAAAACAAAGGATGAAAACTCCTTCAAAAAGCCAGTCACAGCTTATTACAACAATGACTCCTAGGCAAAATAATGATAAAGTTAAAGGCAGCAGAGTTGCAACTTGCTGTAGGCATGACCTGTCATTGTGCAATACGCACGATTGATCATCTAATTAAAATCATGAGAGCCCATGGTCGGGGGAGTACATTGGAGCATATACAGTTGCATATAACTAAATGTTCATGCCTAATAAAAAAATATATCGCTGCACTTAAGGATGACCATATTGATGATTTTCGGATTAGGAAATATGCCATCATTATAGATAAGTTGCAAAGACTTCATGCCATCTGAGAAAATGCTTAAAGATTTTACCTCTCAAAAGGTTTATGCTGTATTTTCCACTGGTTCCAGTGAGGATGACTGAAGAATTTAATCTAATGTGTAGTAGGTACGTTATACTTTATTTGGCATTTATCTGGCATATTTTTGGGTAATGGTTTGGCATAAAAAGAAATTTTTTATCTGGCAACCCTGCGTTTGGGACATTCCACATATGCTCTGTCCCCTTCTTCAGTCTACAATGTATGTGGCTTGCATCACTTAAAAAACCCAGATCTAGAGCACATCATGGATTCTCTGTCCTGGATATATGGATGTGCAAGGTCATGAGCAGGCTGATAGATTAGCTGCTGCCACTCCTCTCAGTGGTGAGCTACTTTTATGATAAACTGAATATGGTGAAAGGCTCCACGGGATCAAATGGACAGTGCAACAGAACAGATTTAGAGGACCATTAGCTGGGCAATGCCAATCAAACAGGAAAACAAATAAAATCATTTTCTACACGCTTATTTCATTAGCTCCTTCAGTACCAAACAATTCACTATACATTTCTCAGTCACCCCAAAGGTAACGTGATATTGTTGGTGTCGTTTATCAGACAGAGGTTATTAATTTAAGCCTGTCTGTCTTTAATATCTGTGTAGCCACTTCTGTCCCAACATGTACATATTTGAACAACTCTAAATCCAGACATGTCTTGCTTTCAAGCTCAACTCTTTGGGACAGAAGCAGTAAAAGTAACAAACTGTTTGGGACTGAAAGAGTTGATGAGCGAAAAGAGATTGTGAGAAGAAAAATAATAAAAAACTACTAAAAAATTAAGTTCTGATTTGCCTCAAGTCTATCCATGAATCACACCACCAAGTAAGCAGCCACAAAGCAACTTTATTACACAACATGGTGACATTCATTGTTAAACAATATCTAAAAACATATTCCAAAACAAATATTTGGGTGGAATGTGGGTAAACTCAATAAGCAGTATCGATCATACAACCAATGTCTTACAGTACAGCCTGAGGTTATAAGAACTAAAATGCTAACTTATTCTATCTGCCCAACGGAAGCCCCATTACCGCAATCAATAGGAAACTCGTTTTCAAATCCAGCTGCCACTTGCTGCAGCCCACGGCCGGTGTTCGAAACCGGGCAGTTTCCGGGGTTCACCCAGCCTCTAGGATACCAGAGATTACAATCTGGCGTAAAGTGAGGAATGTTGCTGTAGCTACGGGGTTGCGCGCAGACAGACCTTTTTTTATCAGCTGCTGCTACTGGTAGCAGAGCACTTATGGTTTATAACCGTGTGCAATGACACTGGTTCACATCTCCCAACTTTACATTTGTATCAACCTGTAAATAAATTCAGGTACAACAAATTATTAGTCTTCTGTCTATTTTGTACATGAATAATTAAAAAAAAAAACACTGCTACTACTGGCTGTTTTTACCACTTTTTAGGCAGCTAATGACAGAAAGATTGAACTGGTGAATTTAGGGCCACATAGCTAATACAGCTGCACAAACTGTGCAGGCTAAAATTTTCATTTGTGCAAATGTTTCAGGAAATTTTTAACACAATTAAATAAGGGCAAGCGATAATACAAAAACAGTTAAAAACATTGACAGATGCATTAACAATTTGTATAGATTCAATCAATGTATTGTAGAAAAATGTAAATAAACTTTGGTTTCGTTGTTCGTTAACACCTGATTAACTAGCACTGAGAATATCTCAACGTAGATATAATTCACAAACATGGATTAGCAATTGACAAATCAATTTTTTGCTAACCCCTGATGAACAAGCAATAAAAAGTTAGTTGCGTATCCTTTACAGGATGATGCAGAACCAACCTGTGCATTTTGTTGGCTGTTGTGGTTTTTCTAGACAAATTTTTCATTCAGTAGTTTGCCATTGCTTCCTGAATGGTCAAAACCAATGCTAGATGTTATGCTGCCAAATTATCCAAAGTTGGGATTGAACCCGGCACTACAAAGCATGTTTGCAAAAAAGCAGTAAAAACTTACAATAAACTAAAATGGATACACAAAAATTATGTGTCAAATGCACAGGCTTATGAGGTATCTCACATCAAATCTGGGCTTCAAATGGCTGTGCTCTGTAACCCTTATTGTAGATAAGCAACAGATTGTACACACAAAATTTACAGCATTATTTAAAGCAAGGCTTTCTTTTATGCACACACACCTTTTTACACCCAAAAAAAAAGGGAATATGAAAACACTGATTTGTTCTTACTGTTTGATATTAAATTAGCATTTTAAGCTATTGAAAATAAACAGCACACAGTATACACAAATTATCCCAGAAGAAAAACCTTAATTAAATAATCGTCAGTAATTTTTTTATTTTTTTTTAATGAGCAACACTTATAGAAATTTCAGAATTAAAAAAATCAACTGCCTGTCCTTATTTTAACATCTTGCATTTTAAAAATAAATGTATCAAAAATTAAAAAAAAAATATAACAGTAAAAAAACTGTAATAACAGGGATGAAATGTCTGCAATAGGCACTAATTGTAACAAGGAAAAAGCATATTAACAACAACAGCCAAATATACCAGAGAGAAAGAGAAAATAAACTGGAGTATTAAATGTGTTCAAGATTTATTTAAAAAAAAAAAAGCAAGTAAAATTATTAGGCAACAAATGATTACCTCTGGCAAATCTCCAAAGAAAGTAATATCACTCTGCATGGGGTAAAATGTTTCTTAAAGGTCTTTCACAAAAACAAACAAAAAACTGATATATCAAATTGCATAGCAAAAGGAAATTAACATAAGAGCAGTGTTACATTTTGTTGTGTGTAAAGAATGAGCAGATTAAAAATTATTTTTTTTTAAACTGTGTCTTTTATATTTTTTGAATGCAGTGTTTATTTCATATGCCTCCGTGTAGGTTCCAGGGTCTTACTGTAGGGAATACACGAACAGACCCACTGCCTTCCCAACAAGCATGTTGTAAGAGTCAACTAATTGGACACTTCCATCGAAGTTGGAGTGCATCTGCCCGAGCGGCAAGGTATAATAAACTGCACAAAAATAAGTCAGTAAAATAGATGTACACACAATACTCAGGTCTTGGCGAAAAGCCAAAGTGGACCAATCTTTCTTAATGTTCAGATCTTTTCGAAATTCAATATTTCTTATCTTCTTTGTACATGGTATTCTGAGAATCTTTCTATAGCATTTCAGATCAAAAGCCCCTATTTTCTTCCTTTAGTACTGGGAGATAGTCTACAACTCACATCCGTATGTTGCTACAAGGATGATGCATGCTCTAAAAATTGTAACTTTTATTTTCTAGCCAGTGTTTAACCATAGACTTTTAATGCTGTTTAATCTTTATGTTGCTAAAGCCATCCTCCTTCTGACTTCTGTCAAAGTCTCCATTGCTACTTATTATGGAGCCTCGATATTGAAAGTTTGTGACATTTTCAATTTCTTCATCATTTATTCTGGGTGACACAGTCCCGTAAATGCTGATCTATCGCTGTCTGCAGTGCTCTATCGTAAAAAAAACTTAGCTAAACTCCACTGATTCTATATGTGACTGCACAGTGCTCAATATATGAGGGTATAAATATAGCAAATAACAATGGCATTTAGTGGGTGTTCTTGAAGCCAAATTTGATGTAAAAACTCCTGTAAGCCCCAGTGATAGAGGTCAAAGCATGAGTCAACTTATACACATTGGGGATTTTGTTTAGGCCCTGGGGAATGTATTCGATTCAATGCTTAACTCTGTTCATGTTTACTGATTAACCCTTTAAATATCTTGATAAGTTTGGAAGAATTTATTTTTTAATGTAGATAAATAATCTTTTTTTTTTAAAGATAGTAATCTGTGTATGGTTGTTCTTTTTTCAAAGGATTTCCCTCTGGAATTCCCATGGTTCATAACCCATTTCTTTTAGCATTTGCAGAGCAAAAGAGTTAGCTGCAATTATCTTCTTTTTCTTCAAGTACATGCCATGTGGCATTGGCAGTCATGTGTTCCCACAACCTTCTGCCTCATGTACTTCCAGTCATCTCTGATACAGATGATCTTCCAGGCCATGATGTCAAATTGTCCAGCATCTGTTCTCTCTGTCTCCCCTCCCCCTCCAACTTTCCTACTGTAATGATGTAACTCCAGTTTTCTCTTTCTCATCACAATTAACTGTGTTAAATTAACAAAATCATTTTCTGATGCTGAATTTTTGTCTCTCTAAATAACAAGTGTATTACTTTAAAATGTTTTAAAATTTGCCTTCTTAAAAAAATAAAACATTCTCATCTTGGTCTTTTCACAACATAGTGTGCCACAACAAACCAGTAAAGAAATGATAAATTACACAAACAGAAGTCAGGAAGGTCTGTATAAAATAACTCAACAAATACTGTAAAAAGAAACTAGCATTTTTACAGTTCTGAAAACCTGTCAAAACATTGTTCAATCTAAATACAACAATAAGGGAATGTCTGACAAGAGAATATCTTCACTTCCATGAAATACATTCAACACAGTAGCATCAACAATTAACTGTTCACTCACACCATAGTTGACCAGGCTGTGAACATGTCAGCTACATATCTTTCTCATTATCATACCACATGTGAGCTGTACCAAAAAAAGTATGTACTGCATAAAACAATGTATGTACACAAAGTGTGTCCTGCTAAAAAAAATTTTTTTATCTATGTGTAATATATGCAAAAATGTTGTCAACATGTTCCATAAACCTTATGTACAAGATATGTCAACTGTCACTATGTTTCATAAAAACCTGTGTGCAAGTTATGTGAAATATCTCTCAAATCTTTCGTAAACACTTATGTGCAAGAAATGTGAAACATCTATTACCATCTTCCATAAAACTCTATGTGCATAATATGTGAAAAAGTTTGTCACTATGTTTCATGAAAATCTATTTGCAGGATATGTGAAGTCACAATGTTTCACAAAAATCTATTTGCAGGATATGTCAAAAGCTTATCACCATGTTTCATAAAAACCTATGTGCAAGAGAGGTGAACAGTCTGTCACAATGTTTCATAAAAAATTATGTGCAAGATATGTTAAAAGTTTGTCACTGTGTTTCACAAAAATCTATGTGCAAGATATGTTAAAAGCTGTCACCATGTTTCATGAAAATCTATGTGCAAGATATGTTAAAAGTTGTCACAATGTTTCATAAAAATCTATTTGCAGGATATGTCAAAAGCTTATCACCATGTTTCATAAAAACCTATGTGCAAGAAAAATGAAGTTTGTTCCAATGTTTCATGAAAAATTATGTGCAAGATATGTAAACAGTCTGCTGACATTTTTCATAAAAACCTGTATACAAGATATATGAACAGTTTGTCACCTTGTCTGTAAAAACTATGGGTAAGATATGTTTTCAATTTTAAAGTAACAGTTTAACAAACATCAAGCGCATTTCCACAGAATGATAGCAACATTTCCTCCAAAGAACATGTACAGTAAATTTTTCAACTCATGGGTGACCTCAAAGCCGTAGCTCTCACCAACAACAGCATGCCACGAGGCCCCAAACTTTTTGTCCATGTTGTCTTTTATCATCTTAGCAGCACTCTGAAAAACAGAAAATTACCAAGGTTAAATGACATTGAATTGTTCACTATGTGTGCAAAATGTGCGTGCTCACTCTTGTCTGCATCAAAAGCTTTCAGAAATACTTACTTAGTCGCTCCTCTTCTACTTTGGGGTGTAGAGGTTTGCCAGAGAGATCGCCAGACGTCTCTATCAGCAGTTTTCTTTCTGGCTTTGTTCCATTCCAGCCCTCTGTCAGTTAGGGACTGTCGGATGTTGTCTTCCCAGCGCACCCTGGGTCGTCCTGGAGGTCTTGTTCCCCTGGTTCTTAGCCTCCCATGCCTGCCATGGTGGCCGATTTTCTCCCATTCTGCATACATGTCCAAACCATCATAACTGTGACTGATCCACTCGGGTTTGTAAGGACTGGGTATCAAGATCTTGACGTATTGTCTGATTGCGGACTTTGTCCCTTCTGCTTTCAGAAATTACACTTAACCTCCCCCCGTCTGGTTCTATACACCCAGTCATGCCAACATAAAAGGTAATAAGCGAGCAGACCAAAACTGCCAAGTAATACACCAATACATATGTGATAAAGCAAGAACAGAACAGATATCATGAGTGCTGTAAAGAATGGGCTCGTGGACAATGATAGATTTCTAACACGATCGCATGATCATGGAGTGAAGCATGGCGAAGAAGGTCTATTAATATTCCATACATATAGGGGGAAAAAATTCACCACTGACAAGTATAATTGCAGCTGTTCTTTTTAGCTGTGGAGGACAGGCATCAAAATGTTTTTGTACTGTAGAGCATATTATATAAATAAAAAAGGTTTTTACCAAAAGAATTATTTTTCCTATGCATGGAAACTTATAGACTCTGAGACGCAGCTAGTAACAGTAACCTCCAAATGACTACATCGCCTCGCTGCAGGAAGTGAATTTCAATGCATGGCCAACTCAACATCCCAAGTGTTCCTCCTATCTCCCTACTTCTTTTATGAGTGTCTATGTCTTGAATCTGAATTTTAAATTAGGAATCGATCTCATAGCACTCAGGACACTCCCATAAGTGCTCTATCTCCATCTTTAACAGAAAGCGAAGATTTCCAATTCTGATGGTACCAGCAACTGTCTAATTGTACATCTGTCTCATCGTTCCCTTGAGCGTCGGCCAGATCCCCTGGTAACTTCCTGCAGCACCATTCTTCTCAGATCGTAATGATCTACTTGTGCCTCTGCACTGTTTACATGCTTCCAAAGGGCCCTCACAACATCTAGCTTGTCATACATAAATTCACCACCAAGTGGTGCAGAACAGACCAGTTATCCGCCTGCCCATTTTCCAACACACTAGCATGACCTGGAGAAAATATCCAAACGATGCTAACTACCCGGGACCTCTGATGCGATGCCTGCCACTCTGCATGGAGCATGCCTGTGTACAGCTGATTCTCAAGCTAGCAGTGACTGCCTCCACCTCAATTCTCAAACTAGACATTGTGATATCACGTGCCAGGCTTTGTTGCACTGAGCCATGTGCATGAGCTTTTGCTATGAACTCTCATACACTTTGTCTGCCTCTCAACACACAGCCATCTGTATAGATAATCATATTGAGCGAGAATTGTCATGAATCATTTGTTGAACTGATTCTGCAGCACCAGCTGGTGAGTCCCTGCACAGACAACCTAAAATAATTAGAACTCTACACAAATCTGATTCTTCCTCTGGCACTTTGATCCACTCCTCTCCTCGCCCACATTTATCAAGGTTGCATACAGGTCTATATATGTCTTCAGCCTGTGCCACTGTCTATGAGTGCCAACCAATACATGCTAATCTGTTTATTATACAGTATGCTGCAGTAAATCCGCAGCTATCGATTAGTCTATTTAAAAAAAATGAGGTCAGCACCACGTACCCGGTACGCTGGTCATAGACCAAGGTCCTGAAGTTATTTAACTATTCCTACAACTGAGATAAACCTTAACTTATTTAACCAATCCTACAATTGATATAAACCTTTACTTAAATTATTTAACCAATCCTACAACTGTGATAAACCTTTACTTCCCTTATGTAACCAACCCTATAATTGTGAAAAACCTTCACTTTACTTATTTAACCAATCCTACAACTGTGATAAAACATAACTAAAGCATTTGTCATCTCATATTTGCTGCTTTATATGTTAGTAAAGCTTTACTGTGCTGTTCTGTAGCTTAAAGGTGTTTAACAATTTCATGATTCTCAAGTACCAGGGTCCAATGTCTGCTGTGAGTGTCTTTTAAAAAGCCTTTTTCGTGGATTTTAAGCAGCAGATAGTCCTACCATGAAAGAGACTGGGGCTTCACCGCGTAATATTCCCAAAGGACGGTACTAGATGCGCTGTAGCCAACTGTTACCATGGAGATGGCACAAACATGTTTCATTACTTTCCTTAGACTGTTATAATAATCAATAATTTGAGTTTATGCAGTATGAAATGCTGAGCAGAATGAAATTCTGGCTCATTTTTATCTTGGCCTGGACATGGTTTGATGAAGATATTACCCTGTATGTGTCAACTCTTCCCTGTTGTCCTTTCTACTTTTCATTTTTTACAACACATATATGGTGTTAAATTTGTTTTTGCTTTGGTCTAATTGTTTCCATTTTTTTAAAATACACATTTCGAGTTGGAGAAGGAATGGGCTAAACAAAATACTAACTAAGCAGTTACTGCCTGTACCTTATTTAAATGCCATTATCTAATATAAAAAGATGGAAGACTCGATAAAGAGATACAGGCTAGAGTTCAAAAAGCCAATGCAGTCAACTACCAACTGGCCCCACTTCTTCGTCATCTCGTTACCAGCCAAACAACGGATGATCAACAGCATTTTCATCCCTACATTATGTTATCAGTGCCAATCGTGGACAATGAACAAATCACATATGCAAAAAATAACTAAGTGTGAAATGCGATGTCTCCGAAGAGTCACCAACAATACACGAAGAGACAGAGCCACAAACGTCAGCATTAGAGACAAAGTTGGATCAAGAGCATGCATGAAACATATTGAAAGACAGAGAATGAAGTGGTTTGGCCATTTAGTAAGAATGCAACCGGATCAGATTGCCTATAAGGCCTTTTACAGTAGAACATCGGGAAGAAAGGCCAGAGGAAGACCCAGGAAAAAATGGATAGATGGAGTAGCTGAATACGGCCAGAAGATCCAGAAAACTGTCACTCAAATCACGCGAGAGGCACACAAAAAATATTTACTGGGCTGCAACCCGGTAAAAGTGAAGAAGACAATAGAGATAGATATAATATAAACAAACTGTCCAGAGTAACAAAAATTCATGACTTTTAACTGTTACTCCCTGATCTAAGTTTTCTTTATTGACTGTTTGCTTTAAATCAACTGCACCATATTCTTAAAAATTCTACCATTTTTTCTATTATACAACATATTTTCTGTAAAAGACAGCTTTTCAGAAAGGAAGAAAAGATAACTGATAAAAATCCCACCTCATTATTTGATACAAACTTCTCACAAGCTGTTACACATAGTTCCATGGCTTCCGTCTTCATTTCCTCAGTCATATCCGAGTGCTGCAAAGAAATAGTGAAAAAAAAGCTTAAAAAATAAATCATGGGCAAAGGATATTTTGGCAAACAAACCCTATCACAGCAATACAGGGCCATTAGGAGATGTTAGGCTATAAAAGACAACTCAGAAACTGCAAATGGTCACCCAAAATGTTTGTTGTTTTACAGCAGCCAAATTCAGGACAGATGAATGGATGAATGAAATGCCAATGCTTACAGATTTCTTCAGCAAAAGTAATGGCAAAGGACCCTTTAAAACAGCAACAATGGTGTTGAACATATATTTTGTTATTGACTAACTACCACTCAATGGGTGATGCAGTAAACATCATGCCAATCATCTTTACTTCTCATCACATTGCCCAGTACAAATTTTAATTAAGCCGACTTGCAAAATAACACACTAGGGAAACAAATATTCATGTCTTCTGCATACTTAAAATTTAATTAAAAGACAAAAATCTGTATAATTGAATAAGAAGCCTTCCAATAAGTCACAAAAATGACATTAAAAAAAAGAATACTCACACAGGTCAAAATGTAAATACATATGAAATGCACAATCTGTTTGAATCACCAGTAATTACTAACATCATGAGAGCTAACAGAATGCAATGGTTGGGACTGAATGGCAACAAAAACACAAAAGAGATTTATGGAAGTAGCCCATGAGGTAGACCCATAACTTGGAATCACCAAATGGAAAGAGAAGGCCAATTCCAGAGGTAAATAGAGGGGGTTGATATATAGCAATCTTATCTCTTCTCTCAAGAGAAACCCCTATATGTGGCCTTTAACAACATGCTTGTTAAAGGGCAGTGGTTTATCCCAATTGCTTAAGCTTACTATGCACAACCATGGAGCTATGCCAAGCAAGACAAAATTAGGAACCCCTGTGTGGTTATTATTTAAAAAAATCAGGTGATGATGAAACTTCTATTTTTCAAATATGAAAGGAAGCCCCCTTCTTACATTTTCTGCCCTTTGTTTCAGTAATCAAATTAAACATAAAATTGTAACTATGAATTACAAGTAATATTTGTTCAGAAGTTGAAGAACAACCAGAAATTTCCAATATACAGCTGGGGAAGGTGAAGGAAATGTGGAATATGACAATGCTGACTGAAACACTGGATGCAGTTTGTTTTTAAAAAAAATTGTAACAGTATAAAACATTTTGTAGAGTTTAGAAAGAATATTTGTTCAGTGCCTGTAGGTGATGGAATATGTCAATCTTAGACTAGAATGCAGCTGTACTCTTTTGTGTAGTCTTTAAAGACATGTTATGCCATGAAAGAATCCTGAAGGATCTCGAAAGCAAAAAATATTCATCAATCAGCTAGACCAGTGGTTCTTAAACTGGGTGCCACGGCACCTAAGAAAAATTCATCAAGACAGTTTCCTTTATCGCACTGAAGACAACTGAAGATTAAACGTGCAGTCTGTTTTTCTTTTTCTCCTAGGTATTCAAACCGCTTTAAGGTTAGCTGTGCCATGAGAAAAATTTAGCCCGACAAAGGTGCCGCAGCACACAAAAAAGTTTGAGAACCGCTGAGCTAGACAATTAGGCAACAGTAGTCTTTTCCAGATTGTATGTATATATGTATATATATATATATATGTATATATATATATATATATATATATATATATATATATATATATATATATATACACACACACACACACATATATACATATATATATAATCTGGGATCTGCGTTAGCCTAGTCGATAGGAGGCTCGCTTTCAAATCCAGCTGCAACTCGCTGCAGCCACGGCGGGTGTTCGAAACCGGGCGGTTCCCGGGGTTCACCCCGCCTCTAGTCTCTAGGAAATAGGTACCAGAGTGACACTCTGGGGTAAATGGAGGAACGTCGCTGCAGCTACAGAGGTACGTGCGAACGGCGACACAGGCAGACAGTTTCTTATCAGCTGTCCATACTGGTGGCAGAGCACTTATGTGTGCAATGACGCTGGTTCACATTTCCGGATACATATATATATATAAATACATAGGCTATCCTCTGAATAATGGTCCCAAATTATCGAGGCCACAAATATACCCTAACAGGGCCTCAGTCACATGTCAATTGCGGACTTCAGGCGACTACCGCTACCGCCGAGAGTATCTCCGACGCCGCTATGTGCGGCGTGGAGCGGGGCTAAACTAGATGCCTAGGACTTAGAAGCAAATAACATTAAGGAAGCTGCAGGAGATGCGGTAGCTGCTGCTCGTAAGTCCCAGCTATCTAGTTTAGCCCTGCTCGGTGGTGGCAGTAGTCACCTGAAGTTTGCAATTTAAGTCGCAGCAAGTTACATGTGACTGAGGCCCTGTTAGGGTATATTTCCGGCCTCAATAATTTGGGACCGTTATTCTGAGGATAGCCTGTATACATATATTTAATATACACACACACACGCATATAGATGGGTGTGGGGGGGGGGGGTGTATATATATATATATATATATATATATATATATATATATATATATATATATATATATATATATATATATATAGAAACATACGCATATACTATACATGGGTGTGTGACAGGAAATGTTCAGTAGTGGGCAGCAACTCCACCTGACCTGGTGACTGACCTAACTATGCTACTAGTACTACTAGCCCCTAGGCAAACCTACCACTGTATGCGCTGGGGCCCGTAAAGCACTCAGAATAACAACAAAATTTGTATTGATGACAAGTCACTTGACACACATGAGCATGACTATGGAGCCCCCAGGTAAGAACTGCCCAGTGGGGCCATGTTTTAAAACGTCACCTGCACTGCTTTGTTTCTTTAAAAAAAAGGTAAATATTCGGCTCTCCTTTCAATACAGGACGAGGGCTGGACGGCTTAGTTCGGTTTAGTCGGAGTTCTCTCCCTTGGCCGCACTGAAAACAGTGAGCGGAAAAGTCCACGAATCAAATGACATACTTAGCTATCATCATACGGTTGCGTGTAGGGTTGCATAGTCGTCATACGGTTGCGCGAAGGGTTGCGTAGTCATCATACGGTTGCATGTGGTGTTACCTATCATCATACGGTTGCGTGTAGGGTTGCGAAGGGTGTCTATCATCATACAGTTGCGTGTAGGGTTGCGTAGGGTTTGGGTTAGGGGTAGAGTTAGGGTTAGTGGTTAAGGTTAGGGGTAGGGTTAGATGTGAAAATTGACGCTTGGCGAGGCTACAGCAACGTCACAAACTTAAGGCATGGCATCTATCTGCACGAGGTAGTAGTCCACCAGACCAACTTCGTCGACGTCGCGCACAGTCACATACACACACAAACAATCTAAGGCCTGTGGATGCTAGTCAAACGGACAATTCCCCAACGATTGGGCACCAGCCGCGCGCTATTGGCGTCATATTTGGCAGAGTTTCAGTGGCTGGCGCCACTCCCACAAGCATCAGATTGTGGGCCAGTATTTGGAACTCCACTGTCAAAATTGTCACATCTAACCCTAACCCAAACCCTACACGCAACCGTATGATGAAAGGCAATCCTTCGCGCAACCGTATGATGACTACGCAACGCTTCACGCAACCGTATGATGACTACGCAACCCTACACGCAACCGTTTGACGACTACGCAACCGTATGATAGGTAAGTATGTCATTTGTTTCGTGGACTTTTCCGTTCACTGTTTTCAGTGCGGCCAAGGGAGAGAACTCCCACTAAACCAAACTAAGCCGTCCAGCCCGCGTCCGGTATTGAAAGGAGAGCCAAATATCAGTTCAATATCTTTATATTTTTAATTATTACATCAATACAACGTTGTATATTTTAATTTATAATTATATAAATAATATAAATATTCAATATTGTTTATATTGTGTATAATATAAATAATTATAAATAATATTAACACAAATATTTCGGCTCTTCTTTGAATCGTTCCCCAAAATGGCGGCTTCGAAAGAGAGCTAAATTGGCCAATTTCTTGAAATAAAATATCCAAATGCGGGTCAGTTCTATTAAAAATATATGTGCCGGCTCTGGATAACGAAACAAATGCTCTGACAGGGTCTCGGCGATACGGTGCTTGCCGACCTGCTTCTGCGAGTGTGCCTCACCGCCGAGCATTTCTCCCATGCCGCTACGCGCGGATGGGGGCTAAACTAGATGGCTGGGACTCACGAGTGGCAGCTACCGCATCTCCTGCAACTTCCTCCAATTACTATACTCGTGAGTCCTTGGCACCTAGATACGCTCGGCGATGAGTTTAATCGCGTTTGGCGCATGCCGACAAGTCAGTCTGACATCTACCGCTGCTAAATCCTCCAATCGGAAGAACACACAGTATTGCTAATCGTTTTCATCGCCTGTAATGTCTCGAAATTAATTAACGGTCGCTAATATCGTCTGCTACTAGTACCGTGTGCAATGTTGTTGATATCATAGTGATTGTCAAGTAATCCTAGTTTTGCCGCGATTTGTCCCTTGGCAGACAGTCCGTATTTTAGATAAACGGGAACACCGTCGTTCGTATAATTTTGGATATTTTATGGCCAGAATGTGGCATGCCGCCATTTTGGGGAATGGATCAAAGGAGTGCCAATATTTCAAATAAATACCAAATTTATTATGCGTTAAAGTTAAATATTTCCATTAATTCTTTATTCTTACTTTGATTATTTTGCTTGTCTAAATTAAATTTAAAATTATAAAGCAAATAGAATAATATTAATATTCCTTCGTCGAATCACGAATCCTTGCGACGACAGGCAAAAAACAAAAACTAGACAATTTTCCTACAATTTAGACTAAATTTTACGGACGGTCTCTTCACTTACCCGAATCAAGGGATAAGTATGTATGCGTTTTGAATCCATGTCTATTTTCCTTTCGTCAGAAACTTCTGCCATTATTAACTAGCTGGATAATGTGCAGATAAAGAAGACCGAATGAACCTGTCCCCAGAAATCTGATGAAGTTGACGTCTGACGTCCACGGAAAACCTTCCTGAGATTGAAAATGGTAACCAAGTATTTCACGCATGCGCATGGACAGTATAAATCAAATGTTTCCTAACAGTGTATAAAATCGTCACCGGAAATTCGGAACAAACATTATTTTCGCCAACATCATACAGTAGTAGTAGTAGTAGTAGTAGTAGTAGTAGTAGTAGTAGTAGTAGTAGTAGTAGTAGTAGTAGTAGTAGTAGTAGTAGTAGTAGTAGTAGTAGTAGCAGCAGCAGAAGAGTAAGGAAAGAAAAAAAAAGAGACAATTAAAATACTTCGGCCACATTAAAAGACATAACACGCTTTTAAAAACCATACAGGAAGGAAAGGTCGAAGGGAAGAAAGCAAGAGGTGGGCAGCGATACAAGTGGAAGGAAAACATCGAGATGGACGGGCAGCAGTCGGACGGAGTGTACAACCAGGACAAGAGACACACACACATCGTGATTGTGACTGACTCAGAAAGCATTCTGAGGAAGGCCAGAACAGGCATGCTTCGTGCAGAGTGGCATGCTTCTTTGCGGAGGACACGAGTGACGTGTATTGTCTGGATTTTTTTTCACCAGGTTACGCTGGTGTGTTGGGAAATGAACAGGTGGACAGACAGGCTGGCTCTGCACAACTTGATGGAATACTGATGCATGATAAGACAGACGTGGTTAGTGCTTTGTGGGAGAGCGTGTACAGTTCGGAGGAGCAGATGCATCACCACAGTCTGGTGAGATTGATGCAAAGGGGGGGGGGGTGACGAGAGGTTCTGGCAGATGCTCAGAGGAAAGGCAAGACGGACGTTTAACCAAAATGCTTCTGGTACCATTAGTATCGGAACTCTTCGCTGGCTGCTGAGGATGGGGACGCAGAGCTTATGGGAATTTCCCAAGGGCTATGATGTCGATTCTTGAATCAACTCAGCTCTTAATAGTAGTAGTTATTTCGGAAAAGAGTTAATAACCGATACCTCATCCCTCAGGGCATTCCCATAAACGCTCTATCCTCATTACCAGCAACTAGCGTGAACGAGATCCAATACTAATAATAACAGTTGTAGTCTGTTTTGTCTAGAACCCCACTCCGCTCCTTTAAACTTTTTTTTTTAAATTATCCACTTTAAAGCTGTTGTAAGCTTTTAGATCCTAACGCTGGCACCTTTCCGTCTTTCCAGTCAAATGTGATATATTGCGCTATAGATATACACGAGAAACAACAACCCATGGCGGTAGCGAGTGTGACTAGCAAGATCGGCGCACGTTAAGAAGTTTTCCGCAGTTCTTCTTTTTCCTAAAGTCCACACCGAGTGGCGTTGGTAGTCATGTCTATCCACGACCGGATAGATTCGGTCTCATGTACTTTCAATCAACTCTGATACAGATGATCCTCCATGCTATGATGTCAAACTGTCCAGCATATTTTCTCTTGGTCTCCCTCTGCCTCTCCTCCAGTCCAACTTTCCCGCTGTCACAGTGTACTCCTGTTTTCTGCTTCTCATCACATGACCAAAGAATTTCTGTTGTGGGCAGTCAGTTCTTCCGTGAGTCGGTTTCTTTCAAGCCATGGCATCTTCATTACTCTTTTTACCTGTCCAGAGTATTATTATCATTCGTATATAAAACCACATTTCGCAACTTCCAAACAAAGCATGGTATTTCAGTACCATTGTCGCCTTTGCATGTATTTTATATCCTTCTTCTCATATGCCTAGCTCAAAAATAGGATCAAAGACCAACCCATCACCCTCACAATTTTCAAGGAGATAGGTATATGCAGAGTAACAGACATCCTCGTTTTGTGGGTGTGTGTGTATGTGTGTGTGTGTGTGTGGACATGTCCTCATTTCACGAGTAAATCTTAGCAGTAAATCTTGGAAGGTGGCATTCGGGAATCCCATACGTTTCTCCCGCGCCACATATAGACAAATCTTGCAAACATGTCAGTATCAGAAGACTATGCCTAAAAAGTACTCAGGCGTACGACGTAACCGACTCTTGACCAAGAATCGGAGGAGAAAATCGTGCTGGTGGCAGGGTCAGCCCAAAGGATAGAAAGATGCTTGCAGAAAAAATGTTTTTGAGGGTGGTAGGTAAGTGAGAGAAAAAGTCTGTTAGTAGTAAATTAGGTCAAGGTAAATATCACTGGAGGAGTATTCATGACTGCTACATGGCTTATAGGGAATAAAGAAGGAAAAGGCAAACTCCAGCCACCCCCAACTCAGTCCAGATTACTCTAAAATGTCAAATCAGACATCTAGATTACCTACTCTGCATCTATAATGTCTATTCATGTGTAAAAAAATTGTTTAGGGCTCAATGTTTAGTGGTAGGAAACAAAAAAATTGCAGGGAACAATTCTCTCTAAAATCTGCTTTTTACTCTTATCATATCTTTTTTTTTCTGCCACAAGTGAGCTCCGAAGTGTCCAATTTCTCATCTAGATTATCTTTTCCAATGTGACATGATAGTATAGGACTAAATTTTTAGGCTATCTCAATTTTTGCTCCAAGATTGCTCCAAAATGTCAAATCCTACATCCAGATTACCTACTCTGCATCTAGAGTGTCTATTCATGTGTAAAATAATTGTTTAGGGCTCAATGTTTAGTGGTAGGAAACAAAAAAGTTGTTGGGACATTTTTTTTCTAAAATTTGTTTTTTTACTCTTGTCTTATCTATTTTTCTGCCACAAGTGAGCTACGAAGTGTCCAATTTCTCATCTAGATTATCTCTTCCAGTGTGAAATAATAGTCTGAGACTAAATTTTCAACATTTGGAAAATGTCAGATTTTGGCCAAACCAAAAATGCGCGCTCCTGTGGAAAAATCTCAATTTTGGGCATTTTTAGGCTATCTCAATTTTTGCTCCAAGATTGCACCAAAATGTCATATCCTACATCTAGATTACCTACTCTGCATCTATAGAGTCTATTCATGTGTAAAATTATTGTTTAGGACTCAATGTTTAGTGTTAGGAAACAAAAAAGTTGTTGGGAACATTTCTTTTGAAAAATTTTTTTTTTCACTCTAATCTTATCTATTTTTCAGCCACAAGCGAGCTGTGAAGTGTCCAATTTCTCATCTAGATTATCTCTTCCAGTGTGAAATAATAGTCTGAGACTAAATTTTCAACTTTGGAAAATGTCAGATTTTGGCCAAACCCGACAGCGCGCGCGCCTTTGGAAAAATCTCAATTTTGGGCATTTTTAGGCTATCTCAATTTTTTGCTCCAAGATTGCTCCAAAATGTCAAATACTACATCTAGATTACCTACTCTGCATCTAGAGTGTCTATTCATGTGTAAAATAATTGTTCAGGGCTCAATGTTAAGTGGTAGGAAACAAAAAAGTTGTTGGGAACATTTCTTTTGAAAATGTTTTTTTTTTCACTCTAATCTTATCTATTTTTCAGCCACAAGCGAGCTGTGAAGTGTCCAATTTCTCATCTAGATTATCTCTTCCAGTGTGAAATAATAGTCTGAGACTAAATTTTCAACATTTGGAAAATGTCAGATTTTGGCCAAACCCGACAGGCGCGCGCCTTTGGAAAAATCTCAATTTTGGGCATTTTTAGGCTATCTCAATTTTTGCTCCAAGATTGCTCCAAAATGTCAAATCCTACATCCAGATTACCTACTCTGCATCTAGAGTGTCTATTCATGTGTAAAATAATTGTTTAGGGCTCAATGTTTAGTGGTAGGAAACAAAAAAGTTGTTGGGAAAATTTTTTTCTAAAATTTTTTTTTTTACTCTTGTCTTATCTATTTTTCTGCCACAAGTGAGCTACGAAGTGTCAAATTTCTCATCTAGATTATCTCTTCCAGTGTGAAATAATAGTCTGAGACTAAATTTTCAACATTTGGAAAATGTCAGATTTTGGCCAAACCCGACAGGCGCGCGCCTTTGGAAAAATCTCAATTTTGGGCATTTTTAGGCTATCTCAATTTTTGCTCCAAGATTGCTCCAAAATGTCAAATACTACATCTAGATTACCTACTCTGCATCTAGAGTGTCTATTCATGTGTAAAATAATTGTTCAGGGCTCAATGTTTAGTGGTAGGAAACAAAAAAGTTGTTGGGAACATTTCTTTCTAAAATTTGTTTTTTCACTCTTGTCTTATCTATTTATCAGCAACAAGCGAGCTGTGAAGTGTCCAATTTCTCATCTAGATTATCTCTTCCAGTGTGAAATAATAGTCTGAGACTAAATTTTCAACTTTTGGAAAATGTCAGATTTTGGCCAAACCCGACAGGCGCGCGCCTTTGGAAAAATCTCAATTTTGGGCATTTTTAGGCTATCTCAATTTTTGCTCCAAAATTGCTCCAAAATGTCAAATCCTACATCCAGATTACCTACTCTGCATCTAGAGTGTCTATTCATGTGTAAAATAATTGTTCAGGGCTCAATGTTAAGTGGTAGGAAACAAAAAAATTGTTGGGAACATTTCTTTTGAAAATTTTTTTTTTCACTCCAATCATATCTATTTTTCAGCCACAAGCGAGCTGTGAAGTGTCCAATTTCTCATCTAGATTATCTCTTCCAGTGTGAAATAATAGTCTGAGACTAAATTTTCAACATTTGGAAAATGTCAGATTTTGGCCAAACCCGACAGGCGCGCGCCTTTGGAAAAATCTCAATTTTGGGCATTTTTAGGCTATCTCAATTTTTTGCTCCAAGATTGCTCCAAAATGTCAAATCCTACATCCAGATTACCTACTCTGCATCTAGAGTGTCTATTCATGTGTAAAATAATTGTTCAGGGCTCAATGTTTAGTGGTAGGAAACAAAAAAGTTGTTGGGGAACATTTCTTTTGAAAATGTTTTTTTTCACTCTTGTCTTATCTATTTTTCTGCCACAAGCGAGCTACGAAGTGTCCAATTTCTCATCTAGATTATCTCTTCCAGTG
>CAJHNH020000096.1:0-85000 GCA_905116865.2 Candidula unifasciata
ATTATGTATATGCTTTTATTTGAATTGCGATAGAAATTGTAAAGTGAATAATGAGACAAATTTCGATAAGATTGTGTCACAAAATCAGAACTCTGGCGTGTTCTGTGTGGAGACTTTCCTTTATTATATATAATTATAATCGATGGGAAAAGACCGAAACACCTGAGTTGAACTGAGTCATCGCTGCTGGATAAATTCTATGTTTTTTATAATGTCAATTTATAAAATCAATATAAACGAAATATATGATAGTTATAAAGATTTAGATAATAAGTATTGCATTATGTAAATAAAATAATGCGGATTAGGGATTTGATTATGTTGTTGACATTCCGCAGACTACAGTACAGCTGGCGTCGATTGCTAATAAGTCAATATTTAGCTGATATCGACATGACCAGGATAGCTCAGTGAACAGTGGACAGGAATCTGGAAATACGAGGACCACGGAGGACGGGTATCGAATCCTGTATGCGACACAACGAAGATAAATATCTTCACAACACATATATATAAATATCACACACACTACAAGACAGCGAGTAACACAACATTCTACACCACATTCTACACCACCGCAATACATAACACGCACAACAAGTAACACAAGACATAGCAACATCACACACACAAATCAGTACAAATGATACAGCAAAATTCATTAACACACAACACAGCAAGTCACACAACAAAATCACACACACAAATCATATATTAGCACTCAGTAACATGTCACATCATATGAACACCAAGTGCACATCACAGTTCACGCAGTCACAGAAATCACACACTCACCATAATGGTGCAGGAAGAGGACTGTTGTGGTTGACACTAAGCTCAGGAAAATGATGTAGGTGGACAGCCTGGAAGATTATGGAGGTCAGTAGCTATTGTGTTACTTTCTCAAAGATAAAGAAATTGAACAGTTCTCAGTTATGGTCTCTAATAAGTACCAGCTGTTGCAGCAGTTAGTACCAGCTGTTGCAGAAGTCTGGAATGAATCTTGCGTAGAAGTTCTTGGCAAGAAAGAAAGGAAAAGAAAGGATCCACCACAGCTTGATGATCTGGACTTCGCTGATGATATTGCTCTTCTGTCCCATTCACGGAATCAGATGCAAGATAAATTAAATATACTTAATGAGATCACAGCAGCTTGGTCTGAAAATCCATAAAGGAAAGACAAAGATAATGAGAATAAATCAGGCAAATAGTAATGTGGTTTCTCTTAATGGTACCCCACTCCAAGACATGGAGTCGTACACCTATTTAGGCAGTAATGTAGATAAAGATGGAGGAACTGATAAAGATATTAAAATAAGAATACAAAAGGCAAGAGGGGCTTTCATAGCACTAGGGAATTTGTGGAGGTCAAAAGAAATTAAAAGAAATACTAAACTAAAAATTTTAAATTCTAATGTCAAATTATTGTATGGGACGGAAACATGGAGAACAACCAAGGCAATTACTAATAAATTACAGACATTCATTAACTGGTGCCTGCGCAGAATAGAGGGAATAAAATGATATGATAGAATAACTAATGTAGAACATTGGGAGAGAACTAAACAGGCTCCAGTGGATCAGGAAGTGAGGAAAAGACACTGGCGTTGGATAGGGCACACACTGAGAAAACAGGAGAACAGCATAACTAGAATGTCTTTGCATTGGAACCCACAGGGACATAGGAATAAAGGAAGGCCAAAAAACACATGGAGAAGAGAGCTGGAGAACGAGGTTAGAAAGATGGGGAGGACATGGGGAGAGCTCCATGCAATGGCGAAGGATAGAACGACTTGGCGTGAGTTGGTTGAGGGCCTATGCTCCATTGGGGGATAGAGAAGAAGAAGAAGAATGACTGAACGCGGTTTCTGGGACCTCTCCACGGTGATCCTCACCCACATGGTGACACATTGTGTTATCGGGTGTTTATCGCTTGTGTGATGTCCTGGTGGGGTAGAAAGTCAGTTAGTGAGTCAGGATTGTTTCATTTATTTCTTGGTGACAATGGAACGATTTTGAATTCACTGGTGAGCGAGTAATTAACCCTTTCACGGCAGTGATTTAGAAGGCTAAAATGAGGGGGGGATATAAACTGTTATTACCGGTATGTCAAGTTTTCAGTTCAACATATTGATAGGATGTGCCCTTTTCAGCTCAAGATTATTATAGTTCCCCCTAACCAAATGACACTTATATAGAAAGTGGAGTGCGTGGGGGATGTGATCAACGACACGCCTAGTGCATATTAAAAGAGAGACACTTTTTCAAAACACTCACGCATTGGGTATGTTGTTGTTATTTATACTGACGAATCAGCTCTAAATTGGTGATAAAGTCAAAATAGGGTGACCTTATTATCTTCAGCTGAAAACGGGACATCCCACTAATATTTGGAACTGACGGGACATCCAGGAAGTCGGTTTTAGCCCACCCCACGCAAAACAAGTGATTCTAGAATATATCATTATTATAAAAACTTCCCAAAACTATTAAATCTAATCAGATCTGCGGATTTAACTCTCTCTCTCTCTCTCTCTCTCTCTCTCTCTCTCTCTCTCTCTCTATATATATATATATATATATATATATATATATATATATATATATATATATATATTTTAAAAAAGTGTTATTTTCCGAGTTTGTTAACTCTAAATTAGGAAACTATTGAACCAAGTGCTTTCAAATTTTCACGCAACGTTGCCTGTGACTCAAAGCGTGATTTTTTGTCATAAAGCCGCACAAACCATAAACGACGTAGCTCCAGCAACGGTCAAATCATTATTTGTTTCGTTGCCCGCCCGGATTTGTTTTTTGTTGATTGGCCACCTTTGACAGTGTAACACCGAACTTCACATTATTATTATATACTTTAATTTCTACTAAATGCTTGAGTATTTAATATCGTAGTTGTAAGCATTCCGCATTTTACACGGTTGATAGGGGTTCTATTCCCCGCTGGGTGATATAACTTTTTTTTTTGGCCCCTAACTGGGTTGCTGCCACGTTTTTATGTGTGTGGTTTATAGCTAGGCTGCAATATCTACGTTTTTTCCGTTCGAATTTGGGGTTTACAGCTAGCCTGCGATAGCGGCGACTTGATGCTCAATGTTTATATCACGGGTAATATTTGTTCCCCCTTGACAGGGCGGTTGCCCCGTTGTGTTGTGGTTTACAGCTAGGCTGTGATATCTTACCTAAATTCTTCAGTCTTCGGTAGTAGAGTTGTAAGTATTCTGCCCTTCACGAGGATGACCGGTCTTCGAGTCCCAGCTGGGTGCTAATTTTTCTTGTTCCCCTAAAGGGGCGTTTGGCACGTTGTGTTGTGGTTTACAGATAAGTTGCGACTCTGCGACTTACGCCCAAAGACATCCGATTTCAGTACAGTCCAAATTAGCCTCCCCCGACGCTTCACTTGATCAAAAACTATTCGTTGATGACAGAAACTGTTAACTAAAAAGGCTTGCGGTCCTGTTTGGTTTATGTCGACACGGATGCCAAGGGTTATTAAACATCGTCCCGTAGGAGAGGGAGAGATGACGAGTGCGGGTTTTTATTTCCGCTATTTGTGAGTATAGTGTACTTTTTTTTAAATCACGGAATATTACTGTGGGTTCCACCACTGGTTAGGTGATGGAGTTTTATGACGGGGACACACTTAAACTAAACAGTCTGTGGCGACAGCATGCGGCACCAACTCCTCTGGCTACAACGACCTGTACAGACAGTAGTGACCGTTTTCTGTTGTTCTTGTTGTTGTGACGGTGGTAATGGTAGCAGTAGTACTGGTACTCGATGGGTGATGTGGTAGCTGTTACACTGACCACATTTACTTCTCAGTACAGATTAATGCTGCCCATTTTTGTCTGGATGGACACGGATGCCAGGCTCAATTTAACAACAATATTTCGTCCCATTCTTTGTAGAGGATGATATGATTGTCACCGGGCCGGGGGGGGGATTAGGGGGAGGGGGTGACAGACACTGTTAGCTCAGAAAGCTTATAACTTTATTTTACAGTTCCCATTTCTTACACATTTATATTTTAATACCTCTTCCTCAGCTATTTTCATTTGGGGGGTGCCAGTTTGTTGGTCAATTAGAGGTATAGCAGTCAGCTTTACTTTTACCGGTTTAAGAACAACAGGTGCTTTAGCCTCGATAAACACGCAATCTTTTATTTCTCTCTCTCTCTTTAACAGTGCACTTTATTCGACCACTAATATCGACATTCACTGATATCTTGCGTGTTCTAGAGTTGGCATATCAGACTATCACCGTAGCTGTGCATTGACTGATCTTAACCATATTAGACAGGTGCGGTTTCTATTTTCTTTCTTTTCCAGTTCACCATTCTGGGCCACGGCAACGCGTGGCCGGGTACAGCCAGTATATATATATATATATATATATATATATATATATATATATATATATATATATATATATATATATGTGTGTGTGTGTGTGTGTGTGTGTGTGTGTGTGTGTGTGTGTGTGTGTGTGTGTTCTACTCTCAAACTTATTCCTTGACTCTTATAACCGGTACAATTGATGGTTTTACTGTCTCTGTGAAAACGGGACTCACCTTAAGTGAGCCTCAGTTCAGTCAACTTTACCTCGGGGTATTAACTGGTATCAATTTTATTCTGCGTTGACCCAGGGTTGCCATATTGGCATTTTTTATGCCAGATTCCACAAATCTGGCATTTTTGAAATTGAACTGGCATAAGATAATGAACGGGCATATTCTGGCATATTTGGGTTTTTTCTGGCATTTCTTATAAAGATGTGCTCACATTTTCTTTATGTTTCTCTATTAGAAACACGCAAATTTACTAAAAGCAATGTAGACCTACAGTTAAAATCTTTATTTCAGTTTGACTTTGTTGTGATGTCCTGGTACGGACTAACGGAGATTTGCGCCATTTCTTATTGTTTTGTTGCCTTCCTAAACGGATCGTGAATGTTATAAACCTCTGTAATTTACGTTAATTTACTAGAATAAATGCGAGATATAAAACGAAAACCCACCACTGATACCAAGTGATTCAGACTGTTCAGAAACTACTTGAGGACAGAAAATATATAGGATATAGACATAGTTCTGTCTGTGATGGATTTTATTACTGTTACTAATGGCTACGTTATCCAAAAAAATGGGAAGTATCTTATGAAAGCAATTTCAAGTATAATAGTAATTGGGAGAAAACATACTCATGGCTCAAAAGATCTTCAGACGGATCAGAGGCAGCATATTGTAAGCTGTGTCAGTGCACTGTTGCACCAAGAATTAGTAGCATTTCAAATCACGAAAAAACCGAAAAACACAGGATGAAAACTCCGTCAAAAAGCCAGTCACAGCTTATTACAATAATAACTCCTAGGCAAAGTAATGATAAAGTTAAAGCAGCAGAGTTGCAACTTTCTGTAAGCATGACCTGCCATTGTGCAATATGCACAATTTATCATTTAAGTGAAATAATGAGAGCGCATGGTCAGGGGAGTACATTGGAGCACATACAGTTGCATAGAACTAAATGTTTATGCTTAATAAGAAATATTATATCGCTTGCACTTAAGGATGACATTATTGATGATTTTCGGAACAAGAACTTTGCCATCATTATAGAAAGTACTTGTGCATTATTGTGCATTATAGTTTTTTCAGTGACAGGAAAAATTGAAATATTTACCGGATTTCTTGTTTTAATTTCCTTGCAAGTGGCTACAGGAGAAAATTTATTTAATTTGATTGATAAGGAAATCAAAAGGTGTGGTCAGACTCTTACAAATTGTATTATGTTTGCGTCAGATGGCGCTTCAAACATGGTCGGGTGCAAGAACTCGGAATGGTCCAGAATTAAAGATGTGTCTCCTTTTTGTGTACAGCTCAGATGTATCTGCCATTCATTATCACTCTGCATTTGTCGTACAATTGCCAAGCTGCTATCAAATATTGGTTTCTTACTGTCATAAATACCTTAGTGGTTTCGTCATAGTGATTTAAGATGAGAAGCCTATAAAGAACTGTTTAGAGGGATGAACATATCTACTGAGTTTGAATCAGAACGAACTGCTCCTCTTCCATTTCATAAACTGTCATCTCCTAGGTGGCTTGTGCGTGGAAAGATTATGTTCAATATGTAGATGAACTGGAAAGAATTGAAAGCTTATTTCACATGTGCTGAATTAGCACAGACAACGTTTGACACAAAATATAAAGTAAGATTGTTAAAGGAAATGCTATTAGACCACAATAATTATTTGTATTTTGTGTTTGCGACACCAACTGTACACGAATTTGAAAGAGTGAACAGTCTTTTTTCAACAAACAAAAGCTGATCCTCATGAACTACACCAAGAATTGTCCATGCACCAGAAAAATCTTAAGAACAGACTGTATGACGTCAATGAGCAGAAAAAAAAATAATTATCAGGTTGACTTTGGTATTAAATTCCTAACGGAATGTAATGCGTTCCTACAGAAGAATAACGGGACTGAAGTTCATATAGAAATAAACAATGTTAATGAAAGATGCATGTCTGTGCTAGAGGAAGCTCTCAATCAAATTACGTGTAGACTTCCCACCGAGAATATATTTCAAAATCTGTCAAAATTGAGCTCTTTGGTAGTTTTAAATCAAATATCAAGGACAGTTTTCAGAGCTAAAATTTTTACACCTGGCAGAAAACAACATCAGTATTTTAGAAGATCAGTACATAAAACTGATTGTTGTCAACTGGAAAGAAGAAGTTACATTTAAGAAGGATGGACTACCTACAAACAGTGAAGAGTTTTGTATAGGCGTACTTCGACACCAGGCATTTAAAAAGTTGGCCACTTTCGCCCTTACTTGCCTAATGCCAGTTAGCAATGCTGCAGTTGAGAGAATATTCTCTCTTGTTACTTCAGCTAAATCAAAAGCAAGAAACAAAATACAACTGGATTTTCTTGATGCAGTTGTCAGAATTAGAGCAGAACTATTGATATCAAAGAAATGTTGCAAAGACTTCATTCCATCTGAGTAAATGCTTACAGATTTTACATCCGAAAAGGTTTATGCTGCATCTTCAACTTGTTCCAGTGAGGATGACAAAGAAGAATTTAATCTAGAGATTTTGATGTGAAGTGAGTACATTGTTACATTTTATTTGGCAATTTTTTGGCATATTTTGGGTGATGGTTTGGCATAAAATGAAGTTTTTTATCTGGCAACCCTGCGTTGACCTAGTTTTCTAGCCAGGGGAATTTAACAATCAGACTGTGGATTCGAATGCAAGAGTGATTTGACAGGCGGGCTTGCTATCCGACTTCCTCAATTATTGGTACCACCGTGGTGTAGCGGCTAGATGCTCGCCTGCGGTTGCAAAGTAAAGGACGTTTTTCCACGCCTTTAGGCATTTTTGGCACACAGGGCTAGACAGACATATTAAAGACTATAGACCAGTCGGCACTCGGTAGATGTGGTCACCATCAGGCCGGCTGTCTTTACTTCCAAGGATTTTACCTGGTACCTATTTAAAGCTGGGTCGACCAGGGAGCCACTGTCATTTTTTTTTGGGGGGGGGGGGTGGTCAGGTAATTCAATTTTATACGACCACATGTCGTCGGCTTCGAGATTTCATAGGGAGTTCCTAGTTATCCCTAGTTTTTCCCCGGACAGTGGCACAGTTAGGGGGATGGGGGTTAGGGTTAGGGTTAGGGCTAAAGTGAAATTAATAGCAGCTACTACTAAGCCTAACCCTAACTCCCTATACTGTGAGACGTTCTGGGGATTTTCCTACCAAATCTCGAGGCCGACGAGAGTTGACGTAGAAAATTACGTTCCGGTGTTTCCTGGGCTGACCTATTTATTAAATGGGTACCAATGAAAGTACTGGGAAGTAAAGGTGGTGGTGTAATGCTGACCATATATCCCACCATTTGCCGGTTGGTCTATAAAATATAGGTCTTGCACTATATGCCAGATACTTCTGAAAGAGTGGAAAAGGGTCTTTAACATTTTAAAAACTAATTTTTTTTAAGCAGACAGCACAATAGACTCCACAGTTTAGTGCCCGCCATCAATGTTGTCGAAACTTGGTAGCTTAGGCTACAGGTAGGTAGGTAGTTGTACCCCACCAAGACATCACACAAGCGATAAACACCCGGTGACTCAAAGTGATACCATGCGGACGAGGATCACCTGTGGAGAGGTTCCAAAAACCCTTTTCAGCCACTAGGCCATATCTATGGCTAGGCAATATGTATGGCCCGGCTATATTCAGGGCTACCGGCAAAAGCTAGGGTGGGAGCTTCAAATAACAAAAAATGGCATCCCACAAGGGGAACACATTTTTTTATGTGACCAGCCCACAAGTTTATGAAGAGGCTTAACTCACCGTTCGCCATGTTGGGTTAAACATTCTCTGTATTTGATCTATATTTCATTTTTTTTGGCTTACATTATCGTGCCTAATTATTTGCCACTTGCTAACAAAACATAAACGTAAAATTACCCTTAACCCGTTAGGGTCGTGGAGGTGATCGAAGCATTAAAACACAAAACCCGTCATCATTCTGTCTTCCACTTGATGAAACAGTGCATAATAACTTGGTCCTGCCGATTTCTTTATCTTGTCATTGCAGGTTCTTCTTTGCCCTCCTCATCCTCGACTTCCCCTCCCGCCTCCCCCAGCGTTCCTTGAAGAACAGTCTGTGCAATCGAATGATGTCTCATCACGTGTCCGAACTAAGCAAGCATGCGACGTTTCACCACTGCCAAGAGAGGCTCCTGATGTCCAGCAAATTTGTTAGTTACTTGCCACTTACAACATTATTATTATAATTACTATTATTGTTATTATTGGTAATACTATTATTATTTTTAACTAATAAGCATGACTTAGCCCAATAACCCCCTCCCCAGCCCTCACCCCGCCCCACCCACACACACATACATATTATAAAATGTGTAGGAAGGCTAAGTACGCTGTTTTCATTACCCTTCTATAAAACACATCTCTGTTGTGTACAGAATACGGTTATCGCAAGTAAAACTGGAATTTGGGTACTGCTGATGTTTTAATGTGAATATAAACAATATATCATCCTTTGTATCAAACTGTTTAAATCCTAGCTAGAGAGTTTTGTAAACAGGGGCTGCTTATATGTTGTTGGAAAACTATAAATTAGCAAATGTTCTAAACCAGGTGGCACTTGTTTGTATGCTGTAAGTTTAATTTAAAGGGTAGATTTTTAGAGATAATGTCAAAAGAAAACTGCAGCAGTCGCTAAGAGAAACAAAATCGGGAAAGATGTAATGACAGAAAGAATCGGCATAAAACCAGTCCTGAATTATAAACGAAGTCAGCAAATATCCATAGTGACCTTGCTTCACGCTGACATTAAAAAGTAAAGTAAAGATCCCTTTCCACGCCTTTCGGCGCATCGGGCATATGGGCAGAGCGTCCCATATTTTTACAGACCATCAGCACTCTGTGGGTAATGTGGTCAGCATTACGCCGGCTGTCTTTACTTTCCCAGGACAGCCCATCCTGGTACCCATTTTAGGCTGGGTCGACCTGCGATGTCCCATACCACGACAAAAATCCGCGCAGCCTGCAGTGGGTTTCGATCGCGGTATGCTGGCTCACGAGATCACGCTGACATTACCAACTACTAACTCTTTCGATGTGGTTCTCAGTTATTTAGAAACCTGTTGACTGTGGAGGACTTAACAGAACGCTCTATACAGATCTCGCTCGCTTAGAGAAAATGGCTTTAATGCCACGCCATAGAAGGGCATATACATAAACGAGAGATTACGAGTAGGGCCTTAGATAGAGAAAAACGGGGACAGATAACATTAGGGAAACTCAACGGCATCAGGTGTCTTTGGCGGAGGCTGCTGAAAGTGAAAAGATCGTAACCTTGTAATTCCGTCGACACCCAGAGCGGTAAAGTGGGAAATGAAGGGAGAAAGGAAAGACATGAAGATAAAAGAATAAAGGCAGAAACGAATGTATAAAAGGAGAGGGGAAGAAGGGAAGGAAAGGGAAAGGAGTATGGTTGGAAGGATGACGAGATTCACGGAAGCATATCTTCCTGAAAAGATACTAATCTTCTGTTTCTTTCATTGTGTCTGATGCACAACAACGTTGTAAATCATTATCATTCCTCTGCCGAAATTGCTACATTAACAAGAGGAGTGTTAAACAGCACTCGGGATATTCCCATAAGCGTTCCGTTCTTATCATCAGCAGCTAGTAAAAAATGCCAGTTCCGATGGTGCCAGTTATCTTCTTCTGTGCTATCTGTTAAAGATTAAATCAAGCGCAAAGCACGATCTCTGTAGCTCTGTTGATAATTCTTATTATTAGTTATTATTAAGTATTAACGGGAGAAAAATTAGTTCAGTAAAAATAGTAACATAATTAAGCTGTTTACTGCCAGTCAAAATGTGAAATGACAATCTAAACATAGTTATACTTGAATTAAAGGTATTTGTTCACTCCAGTATCAGACATAACCAACAAATGTTCAAGTGGTGTATTATGTTGTCTGCATCTTCGACCAATAAGTTATGAGTTATGGGCCAAGTTTAATACTTTTATTCTAGGTTCAATGCCGGTGATTTGGCAGTTGACTGCATTGTGTAGATTGGAACAACAAGATCATCCTCATTATCAGCATCATTATAAACTTCTTCCTCTTTTTTTTCTTTTCTTCTTCGTTGTTTCCTCCTCATAACTCCCCGCCCCTCCCCCCGCGCCCGGATTAACTCTCAGAAATGTGTGCGCAAGTATGCGTGTATGTGTGTGTGTGTGTGTGTGTGTGTGAGAGAGAGAGAGAGAGAGAGAGAGAGAGAGGGGGGGGGGGGGGTGGGCGGTGTCGCAAGGGCCTCCTCTGTGTTTAATCTAATGGTCCGTATACGTTGATCTTCACTTCTTTAACGTTTCTAAGTTCTATGTTGTCGTTTCATATTGTATGTAGTCCTCTTCGTACTCACAATATTTCTTCAGCATGACCCTCTGTCGCTATTGGTACTAGGGTATTCTTGCTGCCTCCAAATGCCAACAGCTGTTCGAACCCCGCTGCGCTCAGTAAATGTTTCAATGTCTATACCAGTCTGGCTTATAACCCCTCTCCTCTGTTTCGATCTGTACCGATCGATACATGCTAATTGTTTTATTTGTGCTATTTAAAAGGTAACGAGAGCTTTGCTGAAAAAGAATTATGTTGGAAACAGGGCAAGGGAGGAAACTACGTAAAATATGGAAAGACGACATCAAGAACAGTAGAACAATGAAGACCAATACAGCACATTTCAAAAACTGAAAGCAAAGATATAAGTGTATTAAGAGCGAGACGAGGAACGAAGGAAGGAAGAAAGGAAGGCGTGAAAAAAGAAAGATAAGAAAGAAAGAAAGAAAGAAAGAAAGAAAGAAAGAAAGAAAGAAAGAAAGAAAGAAAGAAAGAAAGAAAGAAAGAAAGAAAGAAAGAAAGAAAGAAAGAAAGAAAGAAAGAAAGAAAGAAAGAAAGAAAGAAAGAAAGAAAGAAAGAAAGAAAGAAAGAAAGAAAGAAAGAAAGAAAGAAAGAAAGAAAGAAAGAAAAAAAAAAGAAAGAAGAAGAAGTAGAAGGCTAAGGGGCAAGGAGGAGAAGAGGAAGAAGAAGAAGAAGGCTAGACATAGGAGACTTAGAAGTCTTTTATGATTACATATTAAATTTATTCTTTATGCTTAACCCCCCCCACCCCCCCCCCCCCCCCCCCCTTCTAAAAAAAACCCAATAAATTAGTCAAAAGTAGAGTAGAGGAAATCATCATCATGTAGCAGGTCCTTTGCAGAACGTCGCTCTCATCACAGTCTGCCTGAAAGAAACTCGGTCTCTCGCCAGTTCTCCCGCCTCATGCACTTTCACGTTCGTTCGTTCGTTTGAAGAAAAACAAAAATTCCAAACTTAGTCCGTTTATAACTGCCTGATGGCCTGTTTTTTCAAGGACGAGTCATTTGCTATCTGAGCTGGATTTCTTACTTTTGTGGCGATGATTTTCGCCTGAGTTTTCTTTCATTGGTGGCAACTTGTTAGCAGCGTGGGCTTGGTGGGCGGCTTGCAGGTTTTGGGATTTGGAAATGGCAGTCCTGAAAAGGACAGCCATATGTGCCTGGGTAGCCTGGAACGGGATGTGTGGGGTCTGGCTTCTGCTGTCAGGTTCTGGTGGCGTAATGGCGTCATTCGTTTTGGTTTGCTGGTTTTTCTCGAAAGATGGCGGCTCGGTTTTTTGGCTTCTGCTACGTTAGTAGCGTCGTCGTCGCCTTCCTCGGTTGTTTCTCTGGGTGGGAGTGGTTTTCAGTGGGCCCCATTTTTGCTGTTCTGCGTTCCATACTTGGCAGTTCTCCAGTGCCTAGTGTTGTTCCTGGTCTCTTATGAATTGTTCCTTGTCGAAGACGTACGGAGCGGGTTCTTCGGGCGGTGCACTGCTGGCAGTCGGAAACTCCTGCTCTACTTGTGGGTATTCTTCATCGGATATGATCTCTCCATCTGACTGTTCGGTGTCTGTGATGACTGGGATCTCTTCAGAGTCTTCTTCGTTGGTTTCATCATGTTCTGGTTCGGTCATTTGCGCCTGATGCTTCGTTGTTACGTTGTCAGTGGAGACGCCTTTGTCAGCCTTGTTGGAATTCGGCTTTTTTGTGGCATTTCTTTTCGTCTCCAGCAGGGCTCTTTCTGTCTAAGCTGCTTGTGCTGCTGTTATGGCTTCTGCGGTGGCTTTCACTAGCTGGGCGGCTTCGCGGCATGCGGCTTCCCGTGCAGTTTTTATCTCGGCCAGCTCCTTTCTTCTCTCCTCTCTCTGTCTCTGACTGGCGGCGTACTTCTTCTTCTGCCTGGGTTGCTCTGAGGCTGGTAGGTAGCTCTCTGAACTTTTGAAGGTTTTCTGCGTCTTCTGACTGTTTGTTTGTTTGCTGGGTAGCGTATGCCAGCCTTTCTGCCTTTAGGTCCTTGATCTTCCCTAGCAGTAGGGAAATCAGTTTCAGGGTCTCCGTTCTTTCAGCGGCCGCGGTGGTTCTTTCTTTCTGGAGGGCTTCGATTTGGCTTCTCAGTTCGTCGACTATTTGCGGTATATCGTTTTGCATGGTGGCGGAGCGTGCCTTATCATTTTGTCTGTCTCTTGTTATCTTTCTCGGCGGTCTTGCCTCTAGCTGTCTGGGCGCCTGGTATGTGTCTCTGGCTGTGGCGGCTGTCGTTTCTCTCCTGCACTTCTTAAGGTATGGGCAACCCAGGTACCTCGCACTGTGTGCACCTGAGCAGTTGCTGCATTTCCGCCTTTTGTTTGGCTTTTTGAAGTCGCTATCGAGTTTCGCTAGCGGGCACTCCTTGAAGTCGTGGGCCCCCGAGCAGTACCGACAAATAGGGCCACTGCGACAGGTCGCGGCGGTGTGCCACGCCCTGTTGCAGCGTGAGCACTGCATGATGTCTGTGGTGTGGGTTCCAGGCTGCAGCTGTGGTAGGCGGGTGCTGGTAGGTCCCTGCGCCACGACTGGGGCGGCTTTAGGTGGTGGCTCCACGATAGGGGAGGCTTCAGGTCTCGGCTCATCGATAGGGGAGGCTTCTGGTGCTGGCGCCACGATGGGGGCGGCTTCAGTTGTTGGCATAGGTGTGCGAGGAGCCGCGATAGGGGCGCCTGCCGGTGATGCTGGTGGTATGGCCATCCTCTTCCTTGGTGTAGGTGCGGCTGTTTGCTGTTGTTTTCCCATGATGGATAAATCAATGATAGGCAATTGCGGTCTATACTGAAAGCTCGATTCCTGCAGAGTCTGGCAAGGCTCGTTAAGTGAACTGAAAAGTACACCTCTGTGCTTTTCTCTGCAGTTCACGAGACAATCGTTTCACAAGTGGCTAGTGCGACTGGCTCTTCAACAATGATGTGCTCCCGGGCTGCTAATAACCCAAACGCATACGACACCGATAGCGTAGTCGAGCCAAACTCAGCCGAAAATCAAGCGAGTATTGACCAGTATCTAGCTATCGATAATCAGGCTGCGAATGGATAGTTAGCGAGCGAACGAGAGACACACGTGGCTGATCGGGCGGTTTGAGCGAGCGAGCGAGCGAGCGAGAGCTGTGTGCGACTGGACTGTCTGCACTATGTGCACTTTCACACTCAAGGAGTCACTTATATCCTGTGCCCATCTTCGTGTCGGTCGACCCCTGCCCCTCCTTCCTGGTACCATGCCTTCTGCTATATTTTTTTCCAATCCGTCGTGGCGCTTGATGTGACCAAAATATTTCAGCATTCGACAAATGATGCTGTTTATTAGCCAATCTTCCTTGATGTTCAGATCTTTTAAGATGTCAATATTTCTCATCTTCTTTGTCCAAGATATTCTGAGAATCTTTCTATAGCATTTCAGCTCAAAAGCCCCTATTCTTTTTCTTAAGGACTAAGAGATAGTCCACGACTCTCATCCGTATGTAGCTACAGGGAAGATGCATGCTCTCAAAATTCTAATTTTGATCTCCTTGCTGGTGCTTAACCATAGACTTTTAAGGCTGTTCAATCTTTGCATTGCTATGGCCATCCTCCTTTTTATTTCTGTTGAGCAGTCTCAGCTGTTGTTTATTATAGAGCCTAATATTCAAAGTTTGTGACATTTTCAATTTCTTCATCATTTATTGTTATTTTTTGGGTGACAGCCAGTTTTATCTGTGGACATCATTTTCGCTTTCTTTAAATTCAAGAACAGATTTTGATCTTCACTGTGCTTTTGGACAGACAATATTAAATTTTATATTCCCTTTACGCTGTTCGAAGTAGAGGAAATACAACGTGCAAATAATGGAAGAACTAGAGTATGAGGAAAATAAGCAAGCATTTCAGCAAAAATTACAGGACAATTTTGAACAGCTTCCATATGAAACACTTGGGTTAAACGCAGACTGGGTGAATTTCAAGGAAACCACTATTAAACATAGAACACGAAATATGTGGAACTAAATTAAAGGCTAACATAGGGTGTAAGCTCTCAACATGTTGGTCTGAAGAAATAAGAAGAATAGTGCACAATAAAAAGAAGTTTATGTAATCTATGTATGCGCTGAAGAAGGTACAATAGCCGTAGCGTTCACGTTTTGTTTGTTATACTGTAAAGCTCTCTGATATACTTTTCATTAGATTTTATATCTTTCCACAATAACAAGAAAATCTGTGGCATTTGGCTAAGGAGCAGAACCGAAGAGGATTACATAACATACAGGAAAATTAAAGGAGAAGTAAACTGAACTATCAGACAAGAAAAAGAGATTCAATGGAAAAGTGTGGAAGCAAGCTGGCTGAAGAAGAAAGAACAGCTGTGAAAAACTACTACAATAACAATCAGAGGCATAAGAAATAGTAACGAAGAATACAACCCAACGGAAGTTATAAATAATGAAGGAGGTCACGTTTATAGAACCTAACAAAATTTTAGCAAGTTGGAGCAATTACGTTGTATCATTACTAAGCGGCAAAACTCGGAACTAACGGCAGAGGAACTAGAACCTGGTATAATATTAGATGAAGTAGAATATGACATTCATACCACCCTTAGACTAAAGGCGACAGGTATTGATGATTTACCTGTTGAAGCCATCAAGGCAGCAGGAGAAACCTAAGCAATATGATTGAAGAGAATATTTCAGGTACATGGGAAAATCAAGAAACACCATCAGATTCGCAAACTGCTGTCATTATCCCACTATGGAAAAATAAAGGAAGTAAGAGGGACTGTATTCATTAAAGAAGAATATGGCTTCTCAGTCATACTGGGAAATTGTATGCTAAGGTCATTGAAAGAAAGCAGAGACCAATGATAGAGTATCCGCTTTCAGAAGCACAGACTGGTTTTCGACGCCATAGAAGTTACATAGATGCCAACTATACATTGATACAACTATAAAAGAGAACAATAGAACTTGATAAGACCTGTTTGTCGACATTTATAGACATGGACAAAGCCTTTGAGAGAGTCGACAGGAATATGTTGTGAGAATGTATGGGGGAGAAAGAGAATCAGGATTCAGCTCATTAATATTTGCGAAAGCCTACACACATTGAGTAAATGCTGTATAAGATCGAAGGCAGGATTGTCAAGAAATTTTATAGTGAGCTCTGGTGTGTGTGTTCCCGGCTGTGTACTATCGCCACTTTTTTTAAATAATATAAATGGTTACTATATGTAAGGAAACATACTTTAATCGTGAAGAAGATATGACAGAATTACTTTTCGCCGAAGACGAGATAGGCCTACCCATAGCAGAAAGTACGGAATGTCTACAGAACCACCTAAATCAAATTAATAACAAAGGGGAGGATTATATTATCAGAATAAATACTACAAAGACAGAAAAATCGTGATAGGAAGAAAGAAAGACAATTTAGAAATACAATTTAAAAAACATAGCCTTAAGACAAACAGAGGAATTCAAGTATTTTAAGAGAAATTTTCACACCCAATGGAAAACTGGACAGAAAAATTAGCTCGAGGTGTGCCAAAGCTAATCAAGTAATGGGGCAACTATCTCCCTTGTTGACACACAAGCAGATACCCCAGAGTACTAAAGTGAATCTTATCAGAACTATTTTTTGGCTAACACTATGGTGTCAGTACCAAACTTTGACACTTATATTCTCTAATAAATAGAGATGAAAGGCTTTAGAGTAGCTGCAGTATTTTCAAGAAAATACAGAATACGAAATCACGAACTCAGAAGAGTGCTAGGATTAAAGCCAGTCTTAAGATTATCAGAGAACAACAAATGAAGTGG
The DNA here is from genome assembly GCA_905116865.2 of Candidula unifasciata. NCBI lineage: Eukaryota > Metazoa > Mollusca > Gastropoda > Stylommatophora > Geomitridae > Candidula > Candidula unifasciata. The sequence continues at coordinate 16,790 of CAJHNH020000096.1, forward strand.
TTTAGACACCCAACAAGAATGCCCTGGTACTATCTACCGCAGCGAGCCACACTAAAACGTTACGATGGCTATAGGGCGAGGGGAAGATCTCGTAAAACATGGAGTGATGGCATAAAAAACAGCCTTACTGAAATGAACATCAATCTTAATAGGGTTCTTGACAGAGCTCATCAACGAACCTTTCATCTCCCCTGAGGTACTAAGTGGAAGAGAAGAAGAACAATTCAAAAGTATAATGACGTAGCATTCGTGACTTCGCTGAGGAACAAGGTGGAAGAGAAAAAATAAGAAGTCAAAAGTTTATTTGTGAAACAATTCGGCGGGTTCCAAGTAAAACTCAACTAATTAAATGGGTCTATGAAATTTATTTTAAAGATTGGGGGGGGGGGGGGGGGGGGCGATGCCAAAGAATGTAGAAGAAAGGCACCGTCAGTTTACATGTAGACTTCCATAATTTACAGTCTAGGAAATTGAGTCATGTGTAGAATTTCAATGAGGTGGACAGTTTTTTTTTAGAGCGACATTTTATAAATCGTGTAAAATAAAAACGCAGACACTGCGGAGACAAATGTATACATATGCATGTAATCAGTTTGAACGATGAATGTATATAATTTCGTATAGTGCATTTCAATAATCGGTAAGGTTCCTCCCCCTCCGTCTTCTTCTACTGATGCTGCTGCTTCTACTGCTGCTGCTTCTCATCATCCTCCCTTTCCTCTATTGCTTTTCGAACCTTCTTCTAATCATTATGTTCCCCATTTCTTCTGCCACTCATCCTCCTCTTTTATCTTATTTTTCGCGCTCTTCTTCTTCTTCTTTATTGATTTATCTTCCTGTTCCTTTCCCCTCCCTCCATTTATGTTCTCCCCACTTCTCATATATGTTCTTCATTTTATGTAGACATGTACATTCTTCGGCGACAATAATTTCCGAAGCCTGAGGTGCTATCGTTACTATAATATTTTGTCCAGCTGTTTAAGCTACACAGATACAATTCTCTCTGTCTTCTTGTCTTTTCCTCCGCCTTGCATTTTCTTACCTGGACAGATTTCTTTATTTCACCGTTACTGCTTGTTTGTTTAGTTCAATGCATATCGCTTTCTTGTTTTATGTAGATCAGTGTTTCCGAAACTTTTTTGACCCACCGCCCCTTTTCAGTAGGGGTAAAAAAAAAAACGGCACAGCACCCCGTTCCCTTTTTGTTTGGAAATAACCTCATGATCATCACGAGCCACACCGAGAAGCATAGGCGGTCATTATTCGCCATCCTACACGGTCAGTAGAACATGAATCAGTTGGTGCTTTTCTCCCACTTCATGCTTGTGACCAAACCTTCAAAGTAAAAAACTCTTTGCTTTCCCCAGTCCTCTTTCATGAAGTTCTCCAGTCTATCCCTTACCTTGAAATATATCTTCTGCTAAAGAAATGCAAATTACTAACCCACCTCTACAAGGAAACATTATATATGACAATAATGACAATGACATTATTAGCAGAATCAGGAGAACGGCTGCTAAAATCATCCAATAAATGATGCCAGTGTCAGAATCTCCATGGTGGAATATGGAAGTGGATAAATGCTGGCAAGCAAAGAGGCAGGCAGAGAATGGCAAAAAGCGCGTAAACCAGGCAGCACATATGAGCTCAATACTTAGCCTATCAATCAACAAAGAACTTATACTATTAGTCACCGGACGCTGGGGTTCATACTGAGGGAAGGATCTGAGCACATATGGACATTTCAGGAGTGCAATGATCATATTTTTGCTTTAAGACAAGTTAGCGAAAAGACAATAGAACACAGACATCAAATGAACATCGCTTTCATAGATCAAGAAAAAGCTTTCGATAGAGTAAACAGAAATTTATTATGGAAAGTTCTTGAAAATTACGGTATAAATGGAACAATTTTAGATTGTGTTAGGGCTATTTATAGACAAAGTGAAAGCGCCATTAGAACAAGAGCTGGCATCACAGACTGGTTCCCAGTAACATCAGGAGTAAGACAAGGTTGTGTATTATCACCTTTACTTTTCATAATATTTATGGACAATATTAATAAAATAGACATAACACCAACAGATGTCGATAGACAGGAGGACTTCAAAGAGCTGCTCTTTGCCGACGATCAATGCATATTTCACAATGATAGTAAACAGCTGCAAGACCACATAAACCTACTACACGACAGTTGCCTCAAGCATCATATGAAGATCAATACTGAAAAGACAGAAGTCATGAGCATAGGTAGAGAGCAACAGACCATCGACATAAAGATTCTAGATGACAGCCTAAAACAAGTGCAAGAATTTAAATACTTGGGAAGTATCTTTACACCCAATGGTAAAAAAGACAGAGAGATCGAAGCAAGAATCCAACAAGCCAACAATGTCGCATACCAGCTTGCCCCAATTTTAAAACACCCTGCTGTCCCAGCTGAGATAAAAAGACAAATTATAAATACAATCTTTATACCGACATTAGGTTATCAATGTCAGACTTGGACATTAACAAAAGAACACGAGAGAAGACTAATCACCTGTGAAATGAGATGTTTGAGAATGGCTGCGAATAAAACCAGAAGAGATCGAGTGAGAAACGATGTGATTACAAGAACTATTGGAACCATACCCATCGTTAAATTTATTGAGAAGCAAAGAATGAAATGGTTTGGTCACCTAATGAGAATGGAACCAACGATGCCAGCATCAAGAGCATACAACATGAAAATCGAAACACCAAGAGGCAGGGGAAGACCAAGAAGAAGATGGATTGAAGGAGTCACGGACAACTTGAGACTTCATAACATCACGGCATATGAAGCGACTGAGCGCGCCCTGGCTCGGTTGCCGATCATCTGATAGACTGCGACGCCTAGCGGCACAAGCAGATTTTGACAAAGAAAGAAGAATGATCATATTCCAACTAACGTCCTTGCCGTTTTCGATTAGGACCAGAAGGAAAAAAATCATTAAAAATTATTGTTTTTTATTTAATAAACACGCATAATTTACCCAACAGTGTACAGTAGCTTAGTAGGTAGATGTGGATGTCTTAACCATATGCCATTCCGCCACACTAAACTGTAACAATGCTACAGGTTTGAGTCGTACACTGACTGATAGGCCCCTGATCAAACATTTTAAGCAATTGCCCAGCCGGTGTCAGATCAGATCAGATCACATAGAGACGGCGACAACAATGGCAGCGGCGCTAAGTCCAACTGATCCCAGCTCTTACTCGGAGACTGCGAAATGTCAGGTCACTTCGCTTCACTGGGACGTGGCTATCGATTTTTCAACTCAGACTATCGTTGGTTACGTTGATCTATCAGTGGAAAAGAAAGTTGAGAACCTAGAAGATTTAGTAAGTATTTTTAAAAAAAGTTTATTATAGGTCACTAAAGTAGGCGTGGTCGTCTTTAGTGCCACACAGTTAGTGTGATAATTCACCGCTTCGTACCACAAAGTTCTTGGACTTTGTGATTGCAGTGAGTTTCATTGGCTATTATGCAGAACAAGTAAAGTAAAAGTTGGAATTCTTAGTCAACTCTTTCAGTCCCAGGGGGTTAAGCATCAGAGGCCCAAAGGGTGGTAATACAATTTTTTTTTTATTTCACAGATTAAAACAGACCATACTAATTTAATTACACATATTATACATCAAAGTGGGGAGGAATAATTATAGAATACAGCTACAAAAAACAAATTGTGTTAATAATTAAATATTGAGGCTATCTTTCGAATAACGGTCCCAAATGAACTACCCAGACAGCTAACCCAAACAGAGCCTCATTACGTCCTACGCTACAAACATTAGAAAGAAAAGTATCAGGAAAATGGGGAAAGTCTACTACTTACCGATAGTCACATCCTCTATACATGACAATTGTGACACAGAAGTTCCAAATAGTGCGCGAATATCTGTTGTCTCTCGCTCTGCCGCCATTGGAACTCAGCACCACGGCTTGTCCGCGATTCTCGTTGCGGGCGAGACATGATCAGCCTGTAATGCGCGGTGTAATGTACGCGCATGACGGCTCGGACAACTTCAAATGAGCAGCTGCCACGATGCCGCTGGTAGTTCCGTCAAAAGTCGTAGCTCCTGTAAATTGTTGGCTTTTGTCCCGGCGACTATAGTGCCACCTCCGAGAGTGCGGCACGAAGGGGGCTAAACTAGATGGCTGGGACTCACTAGCAAATACTTTGGATGAAGCTGCAGGAGCTGCGGTAGCTGCTCATAGCGGCGCGGGGGATACTCTTGGAGGTGGCACTGTAGTCGGCAAATTACATATAACTCGGGCCCTGCCGTAGGATAGCGCTATTGGGAGTATTGTCGCGTGTCAGTAATTTTTTTTCGTCCGTAGTTAATCCTTGTTTTGCCGCCGTGTAATCGCCATAAAAAAATCCGTTGCGTTCCGTGAAAATGTCGTGCGCAGTTAATACTACTTTTGACAGGGTTGAATCGCCGCAAAAGAAATGCAAATTTTACATGTGTGTGAGGCTCTGTTTGGGTTAACTGTCTGTGTTGTGAGGCTCTGTTTGGGTTAACTGTCTGCGTAGTTCATTTGGGACCATTATTCGAATGATAGCCAATATTAGTAAATAAAGACACTGTATATTTACAACAATTTGTAAAATGAAATGAAAAAATTCCACTCACCACCATGGCCTCAAGGAAAACTGGTTAAATGTCTCTTAAATGAATCACAAATGAATATGAACCACTTAATAATGTATAAGTAAATTATAAACTCAATCTATACATTAGATTTTTTAGTTCTCCTTAAAACTACGGCCACTTATTATGGAGTGCGTCGGAGTTCAGTCCCCTAGCCGCATTGCAATTACGGAGTGGAAAAGAGGAAACGAAACAAATGACGTAATTACTGTGTGTTGGCGATAGATGCACTGCTGTCATAATAGGGTTAGGGTTAGGGTATTGGTACTCCTTAAAACTACGGCCACTCCTAACCCTACCCCTAACCCAAAGCCAAACGCCATCTTTAGTGCCCAAAGTTCGGAGGATAGCCAAATCTTCTTTTCTTTAATGTTTATTCTGTTTGTGCCAACTTAATTTGCTATTGCTGTACTTGTGAGGTACACATTAGACATATCCCTCATTAAAGTTTGACTCTATAAATGACTGAAACACGTCTAATTTGCAACGTTATCTAACTTCAGATAAATCTAATAAACATTTAACTTTTTTTAAATTTAAGGCTTCTAATGTAGACTACTGCTTGGCGGCCATATTCTTTTCAAACACTTAGTAACTCGGCTAACCTCGCAAATATACTATATTTTCGGCTTTTAAACCACGTTTGTAAATGAGCACGCCTGATATCAGACACAAAGAACTCGAAAGAAAGTTAAAATTATTACCAGTCAGTGGTAGATTAAAAACCTTCACTTGTCACGCATCGATTGGGCCTCCCAGTTGTAACTAATGGGTGCATGATGCATTCCCTGGGAGTCAAAGAGTTAATCGACAGATTCATTGACATTATGAATTGTCCACATTGCACATCAATCGAGTCCATAAATAAACCCTTGGGAATCCATCTTTAGTATTATGTAAATCCCTCAGCTTGTGGCGACTGATAACACCAGTTCTGTTTTGTTTTACCATTCTTCTTTGGCTGCTTGTATAGTGTTCATATCTGGCAGTGCCTAAAGTGACAGGAAGTTCTTGTAGTCTTTTGAATTTTATGGAGTCACCATCGTCTCCTGAATCATTTACTTGTCCGGCCTCCTTGAGAGCATTGAGAATATTGACCCAGTCCATTGCTTTTCCTGGAAATAGTTAAATAAAACTACAGAAGAATGAGACTGGAAGAATAAAGAGTATACAAATAGTAATATTATAAGTCAGAATATTGTGAAAATCTGTATTGTCCCTATTTGGTTAAGGGATATCATTGGTGTAGGGGAATAAACCAGCTGCCCCTAAACACACATGACGTAATAGATGACTAAGTAAAGGTCTGCAGAAAACGGTTGTGTTGGGTCTAAAGATGCATAAATCACAGACTAGCTGTCACATAACATGCCAGCCACCATATTAAAGGCTGAAATGAAGAAAAAATACTCCTTACACAGTCCAATCTGAATCAAAACCATAAGGGTGTGAACAGGATAATATTTCAAGTGATAAATAAACACATAGGTGTACATAAATGTCTGAAAGAAATGGTTACACAGATTATGTAATAGCAAAACTATAAATTAATTCTTACAAATTGTATCCCAATTATAATCTTGAGGTTAAAAAAGATTATTTATGTGTAACTTATTACTATGTAACGATAATACATGATATATGAATTAATACCCCACAAAAAACAAAAACAATTCATGTGGTAAGTTGTCTGTTACTAGAATTAACTCTTTCCATCCAATCAAGTGTTTTATTTTTTCTGAATCTTTCTTTATCAAGGATTTAGTGTCTAAAATAAAAAGCCATCTGAGTCTAACTTAGTTTAAATAATACCTTTTTGGGACACGAGAAGCTGAAAGAACACGTGAGATACAATGAGGTAATAACTCCACAAGAAAGGTCATATGAATTTGATAAAAACATCTAAGGGAACCTTGACTATTTCACTGCTAAGAGGTTTAGCATCAGAGGCCCAAGGGGTGTTAAAAAGACATGTATAATCGGTGCATCTTGCGTTCATTGGGCTTATAGGTAGGAACCTGTGAACGTATGATATGTTTCTTGGGACTGAAAGAGTTAACTTATTCAGTACAAGAAGGTTTCACAAGAGATACCATAGTGACAAAATAATCATGATGCAAAATCATTAATGCTTTACTTTTAAAGTGGCAATGTTCATAGTTGTAGCTGGGGAAGCCAGATTTCTTTGGTTGCATGGTTCTGAGTAAGTTCAAATTTCTTTCCACATGAAACATGTTCCAGTTTATTGTTCTCTTCACCTAATATATGATCAGCTGAAGAGATTTATAGAAAGAGAAACACAAGAAAAGGTTCTTGACAACCTATGGTCATGCCATGGACAGGTGTCAGCTTATGAACTGATACATTATCACACCTAATGTTGTACCTGTAGGTTGAAATTTTGTAAGAAGCATTATTGCCTTCGGCAGTCAGGAACACTTATATATCCATCTCACCTTTCCTCTGAGCACTGAATGTTGGTCATTTAGTCTGGTCACTCACTCTCCAGATCGTGCTGATCTGCAATGAGATATTTTATTTTGTTTCATCACGGTATCTCTTCACAATAAGTTATGCACAAAATTACCTATTTTTTTCTCCCTATGACCTGGTTGTCAAGTGGGTTTTAAAAAAAAATGTAACCAGGGCTGCCAGTTTACCTTAGCCTAACACGGGTTTCAAGGATCTCCACCTAGTCAAACTTGTTCATCTTGAGATACTGACTGACTCAGAGAGCTAAGCCAGCCATAGCATAGCTACCATCAGGGCCTTTCAATCCAGACATGTCTGAGGGTAGAGAACAGACAGAGACACCATGGTCCTCAGTTTTGGGGGATTAAAGCGTGTAGCAGATAGTGCCACCTTAGTAAAACCTAATTTTGTCATGAAACACATTTTTATTTTGTTTTTACTCAATTAAATTTTATAAGACAGCTGCAGGAACATTATGGCTAGACGCTTGCCTGGCGGTCTTGGATTATTTTAAAAATTAACCTGGGCTAACAGGGCAGTCCAGCTTATATATACCAGATAATGTCCTATGAAGAAAAGGAGGCCAAAGTGGTGTTGCCCACATCATTCATCAGGTGCTGATAGGTCTCTACAAATATGCCTCATGCTCCACTACTAAATGGTAGCCCATTACTAAATTGTGTAATAGTTAAGCATGTTATACATATGCTACATTAATGAAATATTATTTATATTGTAGTTTATAACTTCATTGTTTTGCACTTTAGTGTATTTACTAACTGAATTTCAGGTTTTGGATGTAAGAGATATCACTGTGGAGAAAGTCACATTACCTGGTAGTGGAAAAGACTGCCAGTTTGAAATTACCAATCCCCAAAATGTAACATTTGGGTCAAAACTGACAATAAAGCTGGACTCAGTTATAGAGAAAAGGTAGTTCATGTTATGTCAGATGTTTAGTGTTGCTTTCAGTTCTGAATAATTTGTAGTGTGTTGTTGGCTCTTACTATGTTTCGTTTATTGTATTATGCATTTTGTTACTTTTATGTATAATCAGCACATGTTAAAAAATCTGGTTAACCCATATCTTTATATTCTTACAACACAAGCAGTATCTTCTTCTGCCCTGAATCCACCCATTGGAGCATAGGCTGTCAACCAAACCTTGTCAGATCTTCCTTTTTTTTTAAAAATATCACATTTAGCTCACCCCATGTCATCCCCATCTTTTGGTCTTCACTCTCATGCAGTGTAAGTAAAGTAAAGATCCCTTTTCATGCCTTTAGGTGCATCGGGCATATAGGAAAAGCACCCCATATTTTTACAGACCAATTGGCACTGGGTGGGTAATGTGGTCAGCATTACGCTGGCCATCTTTACTTCCCCAGGACATCCATCCTGGTACCCATTTCAGGCTCGGTCGACCTGCGACACCCCATACCCTGATAAAAATCTACACAGTCAGCAGTGGGTTTCGATCGCAGTACATTGGAATTACGAGTCGGACTCGCAATGCTTAAGCCACAGACGCTGCTCATGCTGTGTGCAGTAACTTTGTTTGTTTATACAATCAACACACACCATACAGCTATTAGGATTTTAGAAACATATTAGGATTGGGTGAGTTGGGGACTCTACCATACTATGAAGCACATTAACTACCATACTATGAAGTACATTAACTACCATACTATGAAGTACATTAACTACCATACTATGAAGCACATTAACTACCATACTATGAAGTACATTAACTACCATACTATGAAGTACATTAACTACCATACTATGAAGCACATTAACTACCATACTATGAAGTACATTAACTACCATACTATGAAGTACATTAACTACCATACTATGAAGCATGTTAACAACCATACCATGAAGCACGTTAACTACCATACTATAAAGCACGTTAACAAACATCCTATGAAGCACATTAACTATCATACTATGAAGTACATTAACTACCATACTATGAAGCACGTTAACAAACATCCTATGAAGTACATTAACTATCATACTATGAAGTACATTAACTACTATACTATGAAGCACGTTAACAAACATCCTATAAAGCACATTAACCATCATACTATGAAGCACATTAACTACCATACTATGAAGCATGTTAACAAACATCCTATAAAGCACATCAACTATCATACTATGAAGTACATTAACTACCATAATATGAAGCACATTAACAAACATCCTATAAAGCACATTAACTATCATACTATAAAGCACATTAACTACCATACTATGAAGCATGTTAACAACCATACCATGAAGTACATTAACTACTATACTATGAAGCATGTTAACAAACATCCTACAAAGCACATTAACTATCATACTATAAAGCACATACCCTATCATACTATGAAGCATGTTAACAACCATACCATGAAGTACATTAACTACCCAACTATGAAGCATGTTAACAACCATACCATGAAGTACATTAACAACCATACTATGAAGCATGTTAACAAACATCCTATAAAGCACATTAACTATTATACTATAAAGCACATTAACTATCATACTATGAAGCACATTTACAACCATACCATGAAGTACATTAACTACCATACTATGAAGCATGTTAACAAACATCCTATAAAGCACATCAACTATCATACTATGAAGCAAAGCATGTTAACAACCATACCATGATATACATTAACAACCATACTATGAAGCACGTTAACAAACATGATAATAACTATCATACTGTGAAGCACGTTAACTACCATACTATGAAGTACATTAACTACAAAACTATGAAGCATGTTAACAACCATACTATAAAGCACGTTAACTGTCATACTATAAAGCATGTTAACTACATATTATGAACTCCGGTCATTCCCATGTGGGTTCTGGGGGCCCCATTATGGGGAAAACAAGAAAAGACCCACTGCTTCCCCAACAAGCATGTCCTAGGAGTCGACTGATTGGAGACTTCCTTCGAAGTCTGAGTGCATCTGCCCGAGTGGTAAGGAACAACTAACTACACATATATAAGCCAGTAAAGTGGAAGGACATGCAAAACTCAGACCCTGGCACAAAGTCAAAGTCCAACTGGACAAAAAGGCGGGATTTTCTGCCGGAACTTACAGCCAGTGAACAAAGAAGAAAAACTCCAGTCAGATAAAAAAATAAAATAAAAACTGCTTATCCATTTGCCCTTTCAATTTCAACAAACTCCTAAGTAGTCACGATTTACAACATGGTTGTTAGGGGACACTTGGATCTATCCTCCCCTCCCGCAACCCATACAGGGACAATAAAGACTTAGGAGTGCTATTTACGAATGTGGGAAACACTAATCTAGATTCAGCCAAGCTCATATGTGGATGTATACTTGCTCCTTCAATGATACATTGCTATATCCAGTTTCGTTTTTTTTAGGACGAAACTTTTTGTTATTTGAAGCTTCACCCTGGCTTTTGCCAGGGGTTGCAATATAGGCAGGCCATAAATATGGCCAATTGTCTGAACGCGGTTTCTGGGACCTCTCCACGGCGATCCTCATCTGCATGATGACACTTTGTGTCATCGGGCGTTTGTCGCTTGTGTGATGTCCTGGTGGGGTATAAAGTCAGTCAGTCTGGTTTGAATCCAGTTGTGCTTATAGAATTTAGGTCTTCTATTGTCTGTCACTTGAATTCTGCTTCTGCCCTTTGTTTTGTATAAGTGCATTTTATTATCTTTGTATTATTTAATCTGTAATTTTTTTTTTTTATCGTAGGGTTTCCCAAAATTTTATATTTATGAGGAGTAGTTATATGTAAGGGCAGACGTAGTAAGCTTCTTTATTTATAAATCCTGATATTTTAAAAAATGTGGACAGTTCAGCATCCTAAAACAAGTCTTTGGTTTTTAGTTTCACTGTCAGCATTAAATACAGAACGTCACCCTCAGCTTCAGCTCTGCAGTGGCTGCGTCCAGAACAAACTGCTGGGAAGAGGCATCCTTACCTCTTTAGTCAGTGTGAGGTGAGCCTTTATTTTCTTTGACTGTTATTAACTCTTGTAGTCCAGAAAGTCAAAGCTGATGCCTGAGGCTGGCAGTAATGACTAATAGATGAGCAAGTTCCACAGGGCCAAAAAGACAACCCTTTGTAGGAACTGAACCTGCTGTTGGTGTTCTTTAGAGTCACTCACTAAACTTATGATGTAAAAACATACATTTGTTAATTAGTTTTTATTAATTAATTGTATCCTAGCACACTCTGTGCAAGTTTGGTACTTCTTCTTATAGTCCAAGCCGTGTTGTGTTGGTAGTCATGTCTATCCACAGTCTTCTCTCTCATGTACTTTCAGGCAGTTCTAACACAGAGGATCTTTCACGCCATGATGTCACACTGTTCAGTATCTTTTCTCTCAGTCTCTCTCTGCCTCTTTTTTCCTTCACCTTTCCCACCATTATGAGGTAATCAGAATTTCTCCTTTCTCCTTCTTATAACATGACAATGAATGTAGATGTCTCATCTTCTTTCAGTCACCTAAAGTAAGTCGTTTATATCAGCAATTTTGTCTCAGATAAATTTCACTGTCATATTTACTTCATTCTGTGGTCTGTAGAGTTTACTTTCCACTGTTCTTTAATGTGTTATATTTGGTGAAGTCTTAGAGTGTGTATTCTACTGCCTGGGGTGACTTACCACATGCATACATGGCTGATGTCGGCGTATGTGGCTTAGGCATTGTGAACACGCTTCGTAATGCCGGGGTGCCAGGTTCGATCCCAGCTGCGGGCCTTGTGTTAGTTCTGACAGTGGTACCGAGAGCTGAACATTCAGTTCTCTCCCTTTAATCAGTTTCTTTCAAGATATCTTCATTACTCTTTTTATCTGCCCAAGGTGTTCTTATCATTCGTCTATAAAACAACATCTTGGCTGCTTTCAGATAATTTTTCACTAATTGATCAACTGTCCATGATTCATTTCTGCATATCAGGATAGAATTTATGTAGCTCTTGAGAATTCTCCTTCTCACCTCAGTTAACAAAGAAAGACTGCATAGAATTTTCTTCATTTTGTGAAATGCTTTCTTTGCCTGAGCTATTCTGTGTTTAATGTCTTTAATGCATCTTCCATCTGCTATCGGGTACATTCTTGGTAGAGAAAGAGTTTTTCCTGGGGACTGGTGTAGATAAGAGGTTATCACATGTTATATCTCCTGAATGGTTTTCACTTTGGTATCGCCATGTTTTTTGTAAAAATAATTTTTATATAATACCTCTTCCTAAGTCTTTTTGTGGTTAGTGGAAATCTGACAGGCATTCATTACACTAATTCACTCACTACCAATGACTGACAGTCTGTGGGGAAAAAATGCATCCGTGTGCATGACGGCCATCACACTTTTGATACAGGAGAACACCTTTGTGCTTGATTTGTTTCACTAGAAATAATTAAAGTCCAGTACTTTTTCAACAGCCCTGTTAATTGTATTAAACATGTACTAGAGATTGGCTCAGGGAATATAACGAGTTACCTAAGAACACTTAAATTAAAAAAAACAAAAAAAAACATTTTGTTTCTAGTCGTCAAGGTTATAAGGATTATGAGTAATACTTCAGTTTTGCAGGTGTTTTAGTGATATATATTAATTCTGTCATTTTATTGCATTAAGTTATAATAAAAAAGTAAATACTGTCATTTTACTGTAGGCAGTTATATTATGCCAGTTAATTTCCGTCATTTTATTGCAGGTAATTACAATATATCAATAAATTACATCATTTTATTACAGGCAATTCATGCAAGAAGTTTATTTCCATGCCAAGACACACCATCTGTGAAGTTCACATACACAGCCAAGGTAATGAGAATATCACATGTGGATGTATGTTTAGGAGCTCTGCTTAGAATGAGTAATAAGAAAAATGAATAAGAAAATGAAGCAATATTTTACCTAAAGTTTGTATTTGAAGAAATTAGCAGTCAGTAGTTACTGGCCACGGCTGTTGAGTTTACCGTATGTGTCGATTCCTTCCCTTCAAAAAAAAAAATATTGACCCATTCTGTTTTTGGGGTTTCAGCTTTTGTCGAGTTTGCTGTCTTGACAGTTGCAGTCCCCTGCTGATAAGATTCACTCTTCCCAAATAGTGAAGAGCCGGGATCAAAACAGTGCGCAGGGCAGCGGGGTTGAGGCTGCCAAAACTATTGGTCAATATCCCGCCCCGACATAGCACAACCACAATACACCCAGCTCCCATGAAAAACATGTAGTATCCTGCGTAGGAAATGCGCATAAAATAGCAGCCCATGATAAGGGAACAGAACAATTATTGACATATCACAACCAATGTTTAAAAAAAAAAGTATTCGCTGTTTTGAAAATGGAAGTCCAGTAAGAAGTTACTGGAGATACTGAGAAATGTCACCAAGGTCTCATTATTTGATTAAGGTAAAATTTCAGTTGCACATTCATACAGTAGAGAAAGCACACCGTAGTGTAACAGAAATAGCTTTAGGTGCAGAGTGCCCACTGAATTAAGTGGACACCTCTGGTGTGCCCTTTGCTTTCTTTGCTAGAGTAGGGGTGTTTTGATGGTGTGGTGGCTAGACACTCTCTGGCCTGATGGCTTGGGTTTGAGACTGCATCAAAGCAGATTGTTAATGCTGAGTAAAGAATTAGCAAGATAACGGATTCCTCATCAGAGGAAGGTAATCAGTATACTTTGGTCACATCATTAGAAGGCAACATATATAGTAAACAGTGACAGCAGGAGAGTTGCAGTTGAAGAGAGGCAAGACCAGAAGAGAAGATGCTGAACATTTTGGCATGGAGGAACATCTGTATCAGTCATATAACTTCAAGAAAATCACTTCATTGCCCTAGTTGATGCCAGAACAGATGACTCAGTACCTCTCTGCAGAAAGGCTAACTGCCTGCTGAGAGCATGGCAACAAGCACAAAGTCCAGTACAGATCCTCTAGGACCTGTGTAAAAAATGAACAGTGCATGCTTGAAATGAACCAGCTACCTACAGAGAAGTATGAGGCAAACACTTGACCACTTTGTCGTAGAGATTCTCTTCTGTGTGTATATATAATATGAAGCCCGGCTCTCTAGTGTAGTTGGTTAAAACCTGACTTTCGTGGTGGTCTGGTGATGAACTCCTTGCGGTCCGGGTTCACTCCCGGGGGAGGCAGAAAAGCCACTTTTCTCCCAGATTAACGGTACCTATAATGGAATCAAGGCCGAAGGGTTGCGATATCCAAAGTACCGAGCCAAAGGGTTTACAACTCATGGTTTCTGAATACTTAAACAAAAATATAAATAATATGAAAACATCTACGCCTCCCACATCTTTCAGTGGGGTCTTGTTACACTAACAATCTTGTCCTGCAGGTTCGTGCACCAAGGGAAATAACTGTGCTGATGAGTGCTGTAAGGGGTGGTGCTGAACCTGCATCTGATGATAGTTCTGACCTGGTTACTACATTTACAATGTCAGTTCCTGTTCCAAGTTATCTTGTAGCTATCGTAGCTGGAGATTTGGAGTCCAGGTTGGTGAATAACTGTCTACTGTATAATAGCATAATATTTGACTGTATTTAATAGAGATCCTTCCCGAAAGGTTCAAATTAGCAATGGATGAATTTTGGCAAAGTGACTGGATCCTAGGTCAGTCCAACCTAAAAATAGACATCAGGAAATGTCATGGGTAGTAAAAGTGGTTGGCATTCTGTTGACCATATCAGCAGTTGAAAGCTAATTTGTCTGTAAAAATATGAGACTGGCAACATAAGTCACTGGTGTGTATTGTGTAATAAAAAAAATGTTAGCAATGTATTGTGTAATAAAATGAATGTTAGCTGTGTAGTGTGTAATTAAATAAATGTTAGAGGTGTACTGTGTAATAAAATGAATGTTAGCTGTGTACTGTGTAATAAAATAAATGTTAGAGGTGTACTGTGTAATAAAATGAATGTTAGCTGTGTACTGTGTGATAAAATAAATGTTAGAGGTGTACTGTGTAATAAAATGAATGTTAGCTGTGTACTGTGTAATAAAATAAATGTTAGAGGTGTACTGTGTAATAAAATAAATGTTAGCTGTGTACTGTGTAATAAAATAAATGTTAGCTGTGTACTGTGTAATAAAATAAATGTTAGCTGTGTACTGTGTAATAAAATAAATGTTAGCTGTGTACTGTGTAATAAAATAAATGTTAGAGGTGTACTGTGTAATAAAATGAATGTTAGCTGTGTACTGTGTAATAAAAATAAATGTTAGAGGTGTACTGTGTAATAAAATAAATGTTAGAGGTGTACTGTGTAATAAAATAAATGTTAGAGGTGTACTGTGTAATAAAATAAATGTTAGAGGTGTACTGTGTAATAAAATAAATGTTAGAGGTGTACTGTGTAATAAAATAAATGTTAGAGGTGTACTGTGTAATAAAATAAATGTTAGCTGTGTACTGTGTAATTAACTAAATGTTAGCTGTGTACCGTGTAATTATATCATCATAACATTCTGTTTTTAGCTTTTTGTTTGTTCCACTTTTAAGTTGAGTTATCTATGCGTCTAACTAATGCCACTAGTATGTGCAGTTAGTTGAAGTTTTAACGTTGACTGTTGAATTAATCACCAGCATCATAGCACTCGGGACACTTCCATATGCGCTCCCTCTCCATCTTCAGCAGCAGGTGAAGAGTTCTAGTTACAATGGCACCAGAAACTGTGTGATTGTACATCCATCTTGCCCTTCCCTTGAGTGTTGAACGTCTTGTAATGCGTCAGTTAACCACCAAATGGTGCAGAACCAACCAGTCTATCTGTCTGCTCATTTCCCAACACACCAGCATAAACCTGGAGAAAATATCTAAACTAGGCTAACTTCCTGGGTTTAAAATGAATTTTATATTTCTTAATTTCTGTATTCAAAGAAAGATTGGGCCAAGGTCCAAAGTATGGTCAGAGAAGGAGTTTGTGGATGCTGCGGCACTTGAATTTGCTGAGGTGAGTCGTTGATCTATCAGAAATGTTTTAATATGATTAAAATCAGATAATCATCGTTGGTGCATTGTCCAACTGTCAAATATTTGTGCTAAAATTCGTAGTAAGCTATCATAACATTGACAGAGTATGGAGAAGCATTCATAGAATAATAGAGTATTGAGTAGTTGTTATAGACTGGCTGGGCATTGAAAGGCTATAACAGAGTAAAAGGGTATTGAAAAACTAATTGATATGACAAGGTATTGAAAAACTGTCATTGTGTGACAAAGTAATGAAAAGCTGACACGGTATTGAAAAGCTGTCATAGACTGACAAGAATGGAAAAACCGTTATAGACTGAAAGTATTGAAGAGTTAACATAGACTAACGAGTATTGAAAAGCTGTCTAGGGCTGATAAGGTATTGAAAAGCTGTCTTGGGTTCACAAGGTATTGAAAAGTTGTCATAGGCTGACAAGTAATGAAATGCTGTTATAATCTGACAGGGTGTTGAACAGCTGTCATAATCTGGCTGGGTATTAAACACCTGTCATAATCTGTCAGGGTATTAAACAGCTGTCATAATCTGGTAGGGTATTAAACAGCTGTCATAATCTGGCAGGGTATTAAACAGCTGTCATAATCTGGCAGGGTATTAAACAGCTGTCATAAACTGACAGTGTATTGAACAGCTGTTATGCCCTCAAAAGGTATTGACAAACTGTCTTAACCTGGCAAGGGCAGGGTTTTGCCTAGACTAAATCTCATAGTTTCTAAACCTACTCACAGATTGGTGTTTATGGCATGCCTGACTAAGTTATTTGGATCCTTGATGGCATTACTGCATTTGTGCACTGTGCTGAGAATCACTGGAAAACTGAGGTCACAGGGTCGCAGGCAAATCTGATCTGGCTGGCCAGGTGGGATGGGACCAAGAAAATAATAAGAAGGGAAATTCTTGATACTTGTGATAAAACTACAGGACAGAAAAATAACATTTAAAATCTGCACATTTCTGTTAACAAAAAAGGAAACCCTCTGAAGGAAAACTCAAGAACCCGTAAAATTGTTAAAAAACATGTTACAAATAAATTGAAAACAATTTCCTTTATCTAATTTTTTAAAAATTGTTTAAAAAAATAAAAAAAATAATGAAGGGCAGTAATCATTAAATATGACTGAAGCAGAGAATTAAACAATTTCTTGCCCCTGGGCCTAAAACAAATTCACACTGAGGCTTGTACCATGATTTTTGACCCTGATTACTAAAGGCTAAAAGGGAAATATCACATCATAATGATTAAAAATGCCACCCCCTCCATTGTTAGTTTGAAAGCTACAGATGTCTACAATGAATCTTAAATATAACAAGAAGAGAAAGGATTAGACATGACAATATCAGGAAACAGGTTGGTCCAGAACCAGTGCTAAACTATATCAGGAACAACAGATCAAATGGTTTGGAAATGTAACAAAACTGTCACAAAATAGTGCTCGACAGAGGGTCCTGCCATTTAGGCCCGATTGAAGCACAGCTAGAGGTCGCCCACTCAAGCAATGGGTCGTTGAAATGTCTGAGGCTGTGAATAACAGTATCAGTGTAGCACACAACAAATCTTGTGCTAAATGCCTCTCCAAAACCTGACGCTGAGAAGCAGAACACGGTTTAGAAAAGAGAAAAGAAGAAGAAAGCTGAGATGGGAATCTCCTTGTGATCTATCAAAGGTTGGTGCACCTAGGCAGTTATTCATGGGCCCAACATGTTGTAATTGTAACAGGCTCACAGAGCGGGTTTTGGAAAATATAATCTCAATCCTGCGCATAGAGTGGCTTGCATCACTTGATAAGAATCTCGATAAAATCTTCTTTGTGTTAGATTTTGGATGTTCAGGTCAGATTTGCCTGTCTGAATTTACATGTCAGCTGCAGGTCTTTTATGGTTCGCTGTAGCTTGCTCTGCACACTGCTCTTAAAGCCAGGTTTCTCTTCATAGTGACTGTGATCAGGAGCATATGGATGTTTTCTCCAGGATATTCTTGTGTGCAGGGTAATTAACAGACTGATAGACTGGCTGCTGTCACTCCTCTGGGCAGTGAGATACTTTACGGTAAAGAGGACATGGTAAGATTCTCTGGGATGAAGTGGACAGTGCAACAGAACAGAGTGTCCATACCCTGAAGGTCTGATTCAGCTGGAGTTGAGCAGAAGTTCTGGTCGATATTCAGCGTGAAGGAGAGAACAGGCAGACTTTTAATCAGATTGTAACTGGCATTAGTAGCATAGGGACCATTCAATGGCTAATGGGAAAAGAGGTAGAATTGTGTGTGAAGGCCCTGAGTGCAGTGATGACACTTTTTGATTCATTCATTCATATTCGTGATATTCGTAAAATGATGTTTAACCTGAGACAAAACTAAAATCAAAACTTTGTGCTTCTAAAAAATCCACACTGCCAGACAGAGACTATGCTACAAACAGCTGAACAGCTGATGGGGCCGTATGTTTGGGGCATCTATGATCTGCTAGTGCTGCCTCCAAGTTTCCCTCTTGGTGGAATGGAAAACCCATGTCTTACATTTGTTACTCCAACTATTCTGGTGAGGAATTGTTATAACTGTTATTTGCTAATTTATTTCTCATTCACACTAAAACCAAGTAAATGAACCTTTTCAAGCCTTTGGCACATCTAGACACATATTTGTATAGACTGATTGGCTTTTGGTAAGTGAACCTCATGCCAAGCACTGCTTCCTAGGACAGGGCAATTCAGTTAAGTTTACTCAAGGACCAAAATGTTGAAAATGGGGTTTGTATGGGGCAGAGGCCCATGCTCCAGCATAGAAAGATCATTAATACAATAAACTGGCAATGATCTCCGGGCCAATTGCTAGGTCTCCTTGGGCCAGATTTGGTCGATGCCCAGCCATTTGAGTATCCTTATCCTCGGATGTTTCCTAGTACCAATTTTAGGCTGGATTAACTTGGGAATCCTAGTTCAATTATAAAACATTGTTCACTCCCATAAATGAGACCTAGTTTAAAAACAAAATAACAAACAAAACACCCAAAATGGGCAAATGAAAATTTTTTGGGTATTTTTTTTACGCAATTGGGACATGGAACATATGTTATTAAACTCATATTTTTATAGACTGACCAGCACTCAATGTGTGATGTTGTCAGCATCATGCTGGGGACTTTATCATACTATTTTTAGGTTGGATCAACCTGAGACCAATTTTTAGAAAAAAAAAAAAAAGTCAGCTACCATGCAGATTAAAACCCAAGACTTTCAGGCCACCAGGTGAAGTTGAAAATGGGTGCCAGATCATTTTCAGAGTTCTCTGGAAAGGAAGGATAAAGTAGAAGGAAGCTGCCCCCACCCTTCTCCCACCTCATATGTTGTGACTTAGAATATATGAAGGCCTGACACTTCCCACCTAAATGGCAGTATCTACTATAGGACCTCCTTTACAGTTTCTGAGGTTTTCTTACCTCAGTCCTTACAGATCTGCATTAACCCTTTGGCCCTGAGGAGTACATAATCTAGCATCACCTTCGGCTACTCATCTAAACTGGTGTTGCTGCATTGGCCAGTCCCTGACAAGCCTAGTTAATAGCTTTGGTTCTTTTGGCACCTGTGCAGTGTTGAGGGAGGTTAGAATGCTGAGCTCTTAAGCAGGAGACACGGGTTAAAATCCTTGTTAAGGCTGGGGATTTTTTCTCTCAGGGCAAAATAAAATCTTCATCGCACAGTCATAGTGACAGCACTAGACTTATGGCTGTAAATCCCCAGGCTCAAAGACCCCCTCTTCCCCGCCTACACCAGAAAAGTGGTTTAAAAAAGGCAGATGTTGTTTTTTCGTGCAGTGATTATGAGGACCAGCGTATGATTATATTCACTAACAATGGAGGGGGTGGCATTTTTAATCATTATGATGTGATAATTCCCTTTTAGCCTTTAGTAATCAGGGTAAAAAATCATGGTACAAGCCTCAGTATGAATTTGTTTTAGGCCCAGGGGCAAGAAATTGTTTAATTCTCTGCTCCAGTCATATTTAATGATTACTGCCCTTCATTGTTTTTTTTTTTTTTTAAACAATTTAAAAAAAATTAGATGAAGGAAATTGTTTTCAATTTATTTGTAACATGTTTTTTAACAATTTTACGGGTTCTTGAGTTTTCCTTCAAAGGGTTTCCTTAGTTAGAATCTTTAGCTGACATCTGTTTCACTTTCTTCTTGAAGCTCAGAATAAAATGAATCTGATGTTGATATTGAGATCTTTTCTGAGTAAATAAATAATAAATCCAGCTTCAGTTTGCTTCTCAGCAACTTATCTATTTCTTTCTTTTTTTTCCCATCAGAAGTGAGATTTTTAAATTGTTTACGGTCCAAAGGATCACACTTTTTGCATCAATTTTTATTCGATTTGGCTGTCTCTCTCTGCATAGCTGCTGTTTTTTTCTGTTGACAATGTCACACAAAGCATGAAACACCAAACCTCCAGCAAAAGCGCTCTTTAAGACCCTAAGCTTTTGTAAACTGAATAAATGAGTCAGATGCCAAACCTACATATTTCAGAAAGTGAGGCAAAAAATGTAAGCACTTAACAACAGTGAGGTAGGGTTGCATAACATTCTTCATATTAACGTTAACTGGCTATAAACTCTGCCAGAAAGTTCTGATTGTTCATCTAGACTTTGATCTCATTCCAGAACTTGACTTTTGTGTCCACATCCATTTTACATGTCTAGCTTATTTATATGTAGTCTATTGGTTCCTTACCTCTCTAGCAGATGCACTCTTGACTTCAAAGGAAACTCCCCAAATCAGTCACTTTGTACAACAAACCTGTCAGAGACACAGTGAACCTGTTCATTTTTTGAATCGGACCCTAGAACCAACCGCACACTGGGAGTTACATAACTGATAATGGACTTTAAATTTGAAATCTGTATTTATATTTCATTATGGCAAAAAGCTGAGCAGTTATTTTGACCAATAGGCAGGAGACAGATCTTTGGCTGATGTTATAGCTCATGAGATATGCCACAGCTGGACAGGGAACCTGGTCACCAACAAGACATTTGAACATTTTTGGTAAGATTAACAATCTTTTATCATGTAGAGAATCACAGACTGAGTTATTAATAGTATCATGACCCAGCAGTAATTTTTCTAGATTTATTGCTTACCTACAAAGCTTAACTCTTCTTGTTTCTTCTTCCTTTTCCTTTTTTTTTTCTCTGTCATTTATCCTCCAGTGGAGCATATGCCCCCTACCTTCTTCTTTGTCGTCCTTGAAAGGGCAGTGCGCATGTTGTGTTATGGTTTACAGCTGGGCTGTGATGTCTGAGCCTTTTGGCCCACACATCCTATTTAAGCAAACCTTAATTAACCTTTTATAGACATGCTTGTTATGGACTAATGGATTTCTCCTTATTTTCTCTAAAAAAAGGGGCCTGTGAACATAACACGAGGAGCCCTCTACCATCTCACACTGTCTTCCAATCGTTTGCTAGCATGTGTAGCTCACCACTTGTCCTTGTGTTTTTCATTATCTTCTGATAATACCATGTACAGAGAAGAGAAGAAAGACTGACATTTTAAAAGACTTGAACATCAAGGAAGATTGGCTAATAAGCAGCATCTTGTCTCAGAAGCTGAAATATTTAGGTCATATCAAGCACCATCGCGGATTGGAAAAAATAATAGTATAGGGCATGTTACCAGGAAGGAGGAGCAGATGCTGACCATCACAGAGATGGGCACAGGATGTAACTGACACCTTGAAAATGAAAGTATATGAGGCGGGAGAGATGGTGAGAGACTGAGTTTCTTTCAGGCTGACTGTGATGAGAGCAACGTTCTGCAAAGGAACTGTTACATGAAGATGAATTATCTTCTTCATGTTTTTCTTGGTCTGCCTTTGACCTGATGCAGCCTTCAGATTGCATCTCATGTGGAAAACACAATGATTCCATTTGTCTACAGAACAGTTTGTGACACATGAGTAAACAGTGCTCATCGTCATTGTCTCTTTATACCATTATATGTCGCGTAGGGCTCACAGTCTGTGTTTTATTCTGTTTTACCCTGTGCAATCACTTCAGTATCCTTTAGGGTTTCCAGTCCAGCATCTTTAGCTTCTCTAATCAACCTTCACCTTAGGGTTTCTCTTAGACGTCCTCATTTCCTTAATCCCTCAAATACCCATTTTATTGGCTGATTAGTGATTCTCTGTCTCCTCTCACGATGTGTCCAGTTTAACTAGAGGTTGTCCATACGTGTCTCTTATTTCTTCACTGCTCCTTAATTCATCCTATTTCATGTTCATCACTTTCCTCAGACGTTTGTTTTCAAAGGCATTTAAGTTTCTTTCCATATGTTTAGGGGTTCTCCAGCATTCACTGTAACAGTGCTCATACATGAATGCAAGCATTGATTAACTAGTTCCTGTTCAGATTAGAGGGAGTGAAAATAAATTACAGACATTCATTAACTGGTGCTTGCGCAGAATAGAGGGAACTAAATGGTATGATAGAATAACTAATGTAGAGCTTTGGGAGAGAATTAAACAGGCTCCAGTGGACCAAGAGGCGAGGAAAAGATGCTGGCGTTGGATAGGACACACACTGAGAAAACAGGAGAACAGCATAACTAGAAAGTCTTTGCATTGGAACCTACAGGGGCATAGGAATAAAGGAAGGCAAAAAAACACATGGAGAAGAGAGCTGGAGAATGAAGTTAGAAAGATGGGGAGGACATGGGGAGAGCTCCATGCAATGGCGAAGGATAGAATGACTTGGCGTGAGTTAGTTGAGGGCCTATGCTCCATTGTGGGATAGAAAGGCAGAAGAAGAAGAAGAAGAGATGGTATGAGAGAATCACATCTTAGAATTTATTTGTCACTCTGTCTGGTAATCTCTGCAGGTGAGTGTAATGTAAAGTTTTTTTTAATGCAGCTTACACATTGGGCATATCATGTAAGGCATAATAATTTTATAGACTAAGCTTCTGTTTGTAATTATTTTTGTCATTTTAGGTGACTTTTAAAATGTTTGCACACTGATACACATGACTTGGTAAGCTTTTCAAGTGAGTCTCATCTATCTCTAGGCTCAACGAAGGCCACACTGTGTTTTTCGAGAGGATGATCTTGCAGCGGATGCATGGAGAACTCCACCGACAGTTACATGCACATGAAGGGTTCCTTGATTTACAAACAATGGTCAGTTTATTGTCTTACCTGGTTATGTAACATAATAGAACATTTCTTTCCTCTTCTTAGCGTTCACTGGCTGTAAACTCCAGCAGAAAGTTCTTGCTGTTTATCTGCTCCTGGACTTCATTCATATTCCAGAACTTAAGTTTTGCATGCACATCCATTTTACAGACTTGTTTCTTTGTATGCAGGCTGTTGGTTACAGTTACTGGTACCATCAGAATTAGAACTCTTTGCTTGCTGCTGAAGATGGGAACGGAGCATTTATGGGAGCGCCCAGAGTGCTATGCTGTCAATTCTTAATTCAGACTGTTGGTTCCTCACTTATCAGGCAGATGCATTCTGGCTTTGAAAGAAAGAAACACCTGTTGCTTAGTTTACTTTTACCACATGTGGGTTGAGGGAGGGGAGGGAATTGGGAATGTAGCCCCTCCCCCTTACACGCATGCACACACACACACACACACAAAATGGGACCCCTGACACAAGAGTTTTTAAAAAGTAGAGGATCCTTGTCATGCCCGGCCCACATTTGTATACACAAGTTTACACTCAGTGAGTGATGTGGTTGGCATCACACAGGCCATCGTTACACCCAGGTGATTGTCTGGTATCCATTTTAGGTTAGGACACTTTGGGACTTTTTCCTCTTTAAAAAAAAAGAAATTTTCATAGGGATTAGCAATATATTACATTCTCAACAACCGTTTTTTTTTTTTTTTTTTTTTTACACCACCCTCTCTGTCTTTTATTTTAAGGGGAAATTAATGTAAGCCAAGCCCGTCAAAATTCATGGGCCTGAAAGAGTTAAGTCATTAGCCTCATGCTCTCAAGATTGCAGACTTGGGTTCGGACTCCACTGACTGGTTCCTCAGTGTGGGTGTTTCAGGGATCCCTGGGTTCATTACCGAAGCTGCCCGTATGGGATTTTGGGGCAAAATAAAAATCAACACCAAGAAGAAGAAGAAGAAGAAGTACTTTTAAAAACAGAAATCTTCTCTGCAGGTGGACACTCTGACAAAAGCTGGAAATGCGCCTTACACAAGATTGGTTCCTGACCTGAAGGGCGTGGATCCTGATGATGCCTTCTCGATTGTGCCTTATGAGAAAGGGTTCTCACTCCTCTATCACCTGCAGACAATATTAGGAGGACCAGGTAGTTGCTGTTCTTCTGCATGTATGAATCAAATATACAAACATATACTTTTCCCACAGAGTTGCCAGGTCAGGTAAATACAACAGCACAAATTTAACTTTTTTGTGGAAAAAATGTATTCAGATATGAACTGAATTCATTTTACAGAGTGAATTAGCTTCTCCTATTCATATGGTCCATATCGCAGCTGCTTTACTTGCAAATTAGATATTTTTATTGTAGCTTCAAACTTATGAACCTCTAGGCCTTTCGTCATCATCCTGCTGTGCCATTGTACGTCATGTAGGGCTCACAGGCTAGTTTTTCATTGTGTCTATCCTGGGCAGACCTCTCAGTATCAAGGATGAATCGAGTCCAGTGCCTTTGGCCTCTCTTAACATGCATCTTATAAATTATATGCAACATCCTCGTTTCCTTACTCCATATGTTTTCCCTTCTGGACTATTACAGTATGTTTATTTGTTTAGTAAAGTAAAGTAAAAGACCCTTTTCTACACCTTTTAGGTGTATTGGGCATATAGGGCTAGACCTATATTTTATAGACCGCATGGCACTTGGTGGGTTGTGTGGTCAGCATCACACTGGCCGCCTTTACTTCCCAGGACTGTTACCTGGTACCCACTCATGGCTGGGTCGACCTGGGAGCCAAGGTCATTTTTTGAAAACAATCTGGCTCCCATTAGGAACCGAATCCACGACCTTCCGATCCGCAGGCAAGGGTCTAGCCACCAGATCACAGCGGCTCTCCATTTGTTTAGTGCAGACACAAATTGTCATCACATTTTCTGTGTAGCAAGGAGCCAGACACTATTGAAAGATGCCAAGTCCATAAGCAGTCCCCTCATTTTTGATTCTAGAACAGCTCCTGTGTAGAGAAATTCAATATAGTTAGCCATCATACCCAGGAGGGAATACAACCATTGACACTTCAATAACTTGAGCACTAACAAATCATCTGCTTTTATGGGTGTTTCATGCGGTGGTTTTTATAGCACTTGTGTTTCACTTTTTTTTTTTTTAAATAGGTCTATCTGGCTTTTGAGAGCCATGTGGTGCAGCGTCTAGACGCTCGCCTGTGGATCGGAGGGTCCTGGGTTTGGGTCCTGGCAAAAATAACCTTGGCTCTTAGGTCGAGCTTGTCTTTAGTGGGTACCAGGTACAGTCCTGGGAAGTAAAGGCAGCCATGTGATGCTGACCACATCACCTTTAAAATATAGGTTTGGCCCTATATGGCCAGAACTCCTGATGGAGTTGAAAAGGGTCCTTTATGTTACTTTTTATCTGGTTTTTCTGACCTCCTCCCAGCCAGATCACATTTTAATGCATCTGTTATCTTTCAAGGGTCTTTGACACTTTTCTTCTTCTATTAAGGGTTGTCTTTGATGGTGATATATCTCTTATAACCATATTTCTCTATACATTTGGACAAAAATAAGTCTTTTGTTTGATCATACAACTGACAGCTGCTGCACTGAGAGCTGTTGTTCTGTCCTTGTCCTTGTATGTTTGTGTGAAGTCATGATCTTTATGCTCTTTCTGAGAGTCATGTCTATCTCACAAAATGACTTTATCACAAAAGATGAGTAGTTGAAACATGAACTTCCCTAACCAAAAAGAAGCATGAGGCAATCTTGGATGATGCAACAACTGCATGTTAGCAATTATTACATTATCTCATTCACACAAAATGTATGATGAAAATCTGTACTTGAAATAAAATAAAATAAATAAATAAATACAAGATGGCAGCTTTCCAATATTCAGTAAAAGAAGCACAATATCAAGTTGCCGTTAACTTGCACAAGAGTGTAGGTGGCAGACAGCTCAAGACGTCTGTGTCTGTGCAGTTGTATTTTGTTGTATTTCTTTTCCACATCATACATTTCATAAAAACCTTACCCCAGTATGAAACACATTTAAATCCTACCCCGGCTGTAGTCTGGGACACTAATGTAACCTAACGGTTGAACATGGTTTCTGGGACTTATACCCTGGTGTTTCTCATCTCAATGGTGGCACTTTGTGTCACCAAGTGTTTATTACTCGTTGTGCAGTCCTGGTGGGGTTGAACGTCACTCATCTATTATTACTGTGTGCTGGGCATTGTTGGCTTCTGTTAACCACTTCTTGTGTAGTTCAGCTGTTGTGTAAGTGCTGATGCAGATGCTGCTGAAAAAAAACATTTATGGCCTCAGAGCGACACACCCCACCCCCCCCCCCCCCCCCCCCCTTTTTTTTCTTTCTTTCCTTTTCCTCTTAAAGAATTTAAGATTTCTGAAACACCTGCACTGGTGAACTGATGGATGGAGTCCGAGACTGAGCTATAACTTTCAGAACACAGCTGAACAATCCCTTCACTGTCAAGAACACAGGGTGTATTAAAAACTCCAAAGAGAGATAATCATGTCTGTTAGGACAAATTTATATGTCCTTCAGAAGTTAATGAAAATGAAATGTTATTTGCAGTTTGCATGTATTTAACTTTCTTTCATTATCCTGTAACTCTGTTTTGTTGTTGTTGTTGTTGTAATAATTACAAATATTTGGCTTGTTTTCACATAGCTGTCTTTGAAGCATTCCTGAGAGCTTATGTTGAAAACTTTAAATACAAGTCCATTACTACGGAAGACTGGAAACAGTTTTTGTATACTTACTTCTCATCAGAGGTGAGTTTGTAAAGTTGTTTTTGTCAGACATTACTGGTCTCCATGGAGATAAAGACAAATGTAGCTTCATAGCAGATATTATCATTTGAGTGTGAAATTCTCCTCCTCACTGCCTTTTCCTCCCAGAGAATTCCTAGGAAATTCTAAAAGTTATATGTTTATCACTCAGCAGATCCTTTACATAATATTGCTGTCTTCGCAGCACAGCGGAAAGTCTATCTTTCTCCAGCCTATTCTCCAGCTCCATATTTTTTTCTTGACTGTGCTTTTTGACTTCAGAATTATTTCTTCTAAACCCTGTAGAGAAAAACTGTGTCATCTTCATATCTGAGTTCTGGGATAGGTTTGCCTCCAGTTGTGAGTGGATCGAAGCTGTCACAGGCCTCATCAGTAATTGCATTTCTCATCATACTTAGCATATATGTTGAAAAGGGATGAAGAGAGAGTGCAGTGTTGCACTGCTTCTCTCTACTACTCAAACCAATTTGTTTTCCCAGCTACTCTGACTGTTGCTTGTTGTTCATGGTAAAGAGATTCCATTAGATGTATCAGATGTGTTGGGAACCCCATGCATCTCAGGATATGCCACAGCTTTTGGTGTTGAACACAGGTAAAAGCCTTGCTGTAGTCTATGAAGCATGTACAGAGATCTATCTTGTACTTCTGCATTTCTCAGGGTTAATTCTCATATTGAAAATGTAATCGTTTTCTCTCTGTCATGTCTTAAACCTGCTTGAGCTTGTGGTAATTCATATTCTACATTGTTTTCAATCCTCCTCATGATGATTTGCTGAAGGATTTTTTCATTATACAGTGCATTAGAACTTCCGGTCAAAATGGACGCTAGGCAGGGGCACTGTTTGGAGCCGAGGCAAATTTTTTGCTTCTGCCAGACGGTGGCTGCTGCATTTTTGCTCCATTTTTAGACTGGATATAGTTTCGTCACCCAGCTTCTGAGTTGAATGCATGGTGTGACACTGTGAGCTACAGATTTAATTTTAAATGTTTTTTCGACTGGGACCGACGCGGTGATGTGAATGGTAGATTCAGAAAATGGCCCAATGCTTGTCGTCGCAATGTTGGTGGTGCCCGTATGTGATTAAAATTGATCGCGTAGGCAACTGCTGATCTGTTGGTGACTTCTGCTACCATCAATGATGGTCGGACTGTTTGTGTTAGCGCTTCGGATGGCTACCGTATGCTTTAATGTGTGTGTATGCTAGATATGCTGAGACAGCAGTCTGTCAATCTTTCCACAAGAGACTGTGATAAACATTCTGTGTGTTTTTCGTTGGCACAGGAGCGGAGCAAAGATGGGGCGACCCGTTTGCTATGAAGCTGAAACTAAGACTACCAGACTACCATTAGAAGAAGTACACAGAAGATCCTTACATTCCCCCCCCCCCCCCCTCTCAATACTTTAGTGAGGTAACTGGAGAAGGAGAAGAAGAATCCATTCTTATCTTTATTGTTATTTGAATAGCTTCTGTAAGTACAGTTGTGGTTAGATTAACTCATTGCAATATTACATTTCAGGAGGATCACAAGAAGCTGGACACAGTTGACTGGGAGACTTGGTTTCATGGCCTTGGCATGCCCCCTTATCAGCCAAAGTATGATCTAGTTGACCTTAGTTTTAGTTTTTATAACATAGCTTGTTCCACCCTTTTTCAGACAGTGAGTATTTACTGTTATCATGTACTGCAGGCTGATTGTGAAGTTCAAGGTCTGTTGTCTCCAGTTTATGCTGATTCCAAAGCTCCTCTGGCTGCTGCTGGTGTATGAGTTTAAAAGCAGTGGCATGGAAAATCAACACAGTCATGAGAAAATGGCTCAGAGCGCCGCCTCATCTTACCAGCCTGGCTCTTTATTGTAAACAGGTGGAGCTGGTATTTCCTTTCACTCGATATCCGAAGAGTTTAAAGTCTGTGCTGTTGCGTGGGTCTGCAGACTCCATAGTCAACCCTGTCCAGCCCATGCTAGACAGTGCGGAAATGGAAGGTAACTGATGTGATAAAATGCAAAAAAATGCACTAAAATTGAAGAAAGTCATAGGTTAGATGCAAACTGACCAATGCGGCTTCAGGCAGGGGAATGTCACCTGGTGGTCTAAGACCAAAGAGTGTAGAGATATGGCTGCAGAATAGATCAGGGACACTGAAAACGAGTTGCAGGTCCAAAAAAGAAGCCTATCAGTCACAACAAGGCCAGTAGCATGCCGCAAGTACTCTCCTGGAGTGAGATTTAGCGAATGGCTTCAGTGCAATTGAGCTTTGTTATTAGATCTGCATAAGATGTGTTATCCCCAAATGGCACATGACCAGTGAGCCGACGTGTCTTTTGTGCAGAGTGTTCAAGCACTTACTGTCCATGTGCAGGAAATCCTTAGGTCAGGGGCAGTACACATGGCCCCATAATAAGGTCTTGAAAGAGTTGGCCATAAACTAGGACCAGTCCTAATGCCCACACCTCCCCCCGTGCGCTTCCTCAAGGCTGAGCAGAATTCTAAAGGAACATTCAACAAAGTCCTATATGCTCCTCCTTAATTGACTGTGCACAGGACTGGCAACTGGCTGTTGACCTGTCTGGTTTTGAGAGGTACCCCGAACCAATCTGGAAGCCTGGGCTGAGGCAAGGCATAGTGCTGCACTCAGCGGCAGAACATCAGCTCATACTGATAGAGTTCAGCGCACTGTACGAGTCGTGAGTTGAAGATCAACACATGTATAAGCTCGAAAAGTACATCTGGTAGCCAGGCTAAGGAGCGAGGAGGGGTACGCAGTAAAACTCTTCGCAGTCGAGGTGGGCGCAAGAGGGCTAATATCCGACTTCACAATGTTCAAACGGGCACTATAGCAACTGGGCAAAGCTGCAGAGAGAGCTTTGAGCTGGCTGTGGAGACAACAGAACGACGTGGTAGACTCGTTTGAGCCTCTAGTGTAAAAGAACTTTTCAATTCCTTGAGCCAAATTGTGTTGTCCAAATAACTCTGCCCGTGTTACTGCTGACTGCTAAAGTCTGTCTGATAAATGTCTGTTCGATGAACTAACCCCCCATTTGTCACTCTGGCTGTGCAGGTAGGTGCCTAATTTGTAGCCGCAGCGATGATATCACCATAACCTCAGTACCTGTTGCAGTTACAGTAATGTCTTATCCGATTGTCCGATAAGCGCAGCAAGAGATTTCTGAGGCCCAGGAGTCATGACCCAGGTTGCAGTAAGATGACGAACCAACAGTCTGCATAAAATAAGCCAGATCTTTCAAATTGATGTGCACACAAGACTCAAATCCAGCAGCAAGACCAAAGTCCAGAAGTGGATGAACAACCATGACTTTCTGCTGCAGTTTACAGCCGGTGAACACGAAGAAGTATCCAACCCAGTAACCAGAGGGAGGACATTTTTTTAAATGGAAATTGGATTTTGTGAGCCATTTGATCAGATATACAAGATAACTTTATAAAGTGTTACATTCAGAACAGATTAGATAGAGGACTTTGGGGGCAGTGAATCCACATCAGTCGCCAGAATGGCAGACTTGGGAATTAAGAACGGCATAGCAAAAAAAAGAGACGCACACCAGACGACTTGTTAATCAACATAGAACTTGTACTATTAGCCATGTTACTAATTCACCGTCCTTTTTATGGATGCCATTTTTGGTTATTTGAAGCCCTACTCTGGCTCTTGCCAGGGGCCGCAATATAGCCTGGCCATAAATATGGCCTAATGGCTGAACGCGGTTTCTGGGACCTCTCCGCGGCGATCCTCATCCACATGGTGGCACTTTGTGTCATCGGGTGTTTATTGCTTGTGTGAAGTCCTGGTGTGGTAGAAAGTCAGTCAGTCCGACTATTAGCCATCGGATGTTGGGGTTCATACTGAGGGACGGATCTGAGCACCTATGGACCGTCCGGAGTGCAATGATGATAACCCAACTAACTAACATTCAGAACTTGTAGGTAAAGGTAGTCCCATGGAAGATAACTGCTGTTGGGTAGTGAAGTGATAGACATTCTAGACCAGTGGTTTTCAAGGGTACATGCTGTGTCCCTACTTGGTTTTGGGAGGGGGGGGGGCACAAGGAAATTTCAAGGGGGCGTCAAGCAGTTTGAACTTGAAATAATCTGTTATACTAACATTCTTTTCAGTTTAATTATTTAAAAAAATGTTTCAACTTCATAAACCGAAAAGCCATGGTCATTATTGTTTTTATGAGCAGTTAAAAATTTGTTTAATAGGATAACACCTGCATTTAATTATAAAGTCAACAAAGTATAAAATATTATACTTAACAAAGCCAGTAAGAGTTGACTAGCAAATCTTCTTTCTCTGCCTACAACCGGTTTCTATATGTTTGTCTTCATTTAACACCCATTTCTAGCACACGTTTTGATGTGTCTGACTCCTTTGTCTTAACGTTTGTAGAATACATCATATTCAGTATGTCTGCCCTGTCTATACATCTTCCTCCACTAACTGCTACACTTCTTCTTCTTCTTCTTCTTTTGTCCTCTCACTGTTAACTAGGTTGTATATGTAGTCCAGTGTCTTGGTTTTCTGTATTTGTCTTGCACTTCTTGGGTGGCTTGAGTGATGGATTTGTTCAACTTTTTGCATGTTTCAACTTCTACATTAACTATCCCAAAAGCTGTACCAGTCAGAAAAATTCCTACAAATTCTGGTTATTGAACCTGGACCACTGTCTCAGCAAGCAAATGCGCTAACCACTTATATGGTACTGCTATAATAATATTGTAACAAAAGGTCACTGTGGCCTATAATCTGTACCTGTGTAATGATGGTTGAGAGATGAGCATCTCAGAAGAAACACACTAAATACCTGTGCTGTCAGCAATGGTTCGAACATCCCATGCGCTAACTGTGGAAGAATTTTCCGAGTGTGGCTGGGTTTTGCTAGTCACACTCGCCTTCGCCATTGGCTGTGAATCACATGCCTTCCATTAGTACAGTATAACATCTCCCCTTGTGGGTTCCGGGGCCCTGTTATAGGGTAAACAAGAATAGACCCACTGCCTACCCAAAAGCATGTTGTAAGAGTTGACTAATTGGGAGCTTCCTTTGAAGTCAGAATGCTTCTGCCTGAGAGGCAAGAAACCAGCAGTCTGCATACAAATAAGTCAGATCTATAAAACGGATACACAGGCAACACTCAGGTTCTGGAACAGGACTGCAGTCCAGAAGTGGATGAACAACTAGAACATTCTGCCGGAGTTTATAGCTTGTGAACGCAAAGAAGAAGAAGCATGACATCATCGTCTGGAAATATGGAAAAGTTCCGGTGAATGATGCAATGATATTTACAAGTGCTGCCAGTGTTGTGCAACTAAAGTCAAATGTTTTCTTCCTGGTTGTTAATTCTTTGCTCCATTGGTCTTCAGTGATTACTTCCCTTCCTGTAAGACAAAAATCATTTTCTGATATTTGATGGTACCGATGATTGCAGAAATTAAAAATCATTTGTTTTATTGACCTGACACTCGCATTGAAGTGGTGCTCTTTTTGTTCTCCTGTCTGCTTGGTGGTCTAGGGGTTCGACCACCCGGACTTTTATCAATTCTGAATAAGACTCTATTTTCGTATGAATAAAGTCTGTTTTTCTTCTTGGCTTTCTTCAGCTATGACTTGAGACTTGCTGAACCAGGCAGAGTTTTAAGTAAGAGGTGGATAGAACAACCAGATGATGACCTGAATGTTTTCTCTCCTGGAGACATCAATAATCTCCCAAGTATTGTCATCAGAGAATTCCTTTCACAGCTCATCTTGGCAGAGGTAAATACACACTTCAGCATTAGTCTTGTTTGATGGTTCACCTCCCCCATGGCTTCCAGGGTCCCAGTTGGGTTGATGGGAGGAAGAACAGACCCACTGCCCCCTTAACAAGCATGTCATTAAATTTGACTGTTCTAGGAGTTCGATAAAATCAAATGTGTTGAGCCAGAAGGTTCAGATATTGCAGCTTAGCTGTACACCACAAAGCGCCAACCATCCTTTTAAGGAAAATGCAGAAGTTTCCTAGATATTAAAGACCATTGACATTCAGCTCTGGTTTGTTAATCACTAGGCATTAATGTTAATCACATTAAATGTCATATCATTTGTATGTGTTATACGATGTTACTTTATCAAAAAAGACAGAATTGGAAATGTTGATATTAGAGCTAGAGGAACCACTGTTTGCATTGAACTAATAAGAAAAGCAACAATTGAAGTAGTTTGGATAGGTAAACTAATTAATCCTATACTGTCTTTGTCTTTTACTCTCCCTACTATGACACTTTTAAGCTTGGTGTAGGTTAGAGGTGCCATATTTAGCCAGAGATTTTAGAGCTGTGTGGCCAGCTCCACAAGTTTGATTGGCTTTTTTATTTTAAAATCATAATATTTTCACAATGCCCCTCTTTCATCATGTATCCAAAGAGCACTGCTGCTTTTCTACAGGAGCAGATAATGCTTTACTTTTATCAACTGTTGCCAGGTAATCATAGTTTATGTGGCTGTCTGAGGTGTAAGAAGCCACATCTCCACTTTCTTAAGTCTTTGAGTCCAAGGGGGTTTTGCATCACAGGCCCAGGGGGTAGTAAAGAAAGTATTAAAATTGGCGCATCATGCGTTCATTGGGATTCTAGGTAGGAACCCATGAACGTATGATGTGTTCCTTGGGACTCAAAGAGTTAAAGCTCTTCATAATTAGTTTGTCCACTTCCAAGATTTCACTGTGTGGGTCCCGGGGCCCTGTTATAGGGAAGACAAGAATAGACCCACTGCCTACCCAAAAGCATGTCGTAATTGTTGACTAATTGTGAGCTTCCTTCGAAGTCAGATCGCATCTGCCTGAGAGGCAAGGAACTAGCAGTATGCATACAAATGAGTCAGATCTGTAAAACGGATGCACACACAACACTCAAAACTGCAGTCCAGAAGTGGATGAACAACCAGAACTTTCCGCCGGAGTTTAAAGCTGGTGAATGCGAAGAAGAAGAACTTCCAAGATTCCACATAATACTTTAGTATTATCTTCTTTTTGCAGCACATACTCTGTATCTTCTTGTATCCTCCTGCAGACATTGTTCATTTCCAAGGTTCACACATAATATTTTAGCACTGTCTTGATATCATATTGAGTATACTGGGCAGACATTTATCACTATGCTCCAGTTCATCTTGTATCCTCTTGATGATATTGTTTAGTTCCAAGAATCACACCTAACACTTTAGTATTCTCTTCTTATCACAGTAAATATTCTGCGCAGGCACTCATCTATGTGCTCCAGTTCTTCTCATATTCGTGTGCATTTAATGCGTGCAAACGCTACTGGCTTTGTCAAGACTGCAGTCTGATTTCAATTTTTTCACCAGGGACACGGATAAGCATTCTTCATTGTTTTTTTGCTAGCACAAGAATGAAGCAACTATGGGACAATCCATTTGCTGTGAAGCTGAAACTTTGATTAACTGATCTTCTTTTTTTTCCTCTTGTTGATATTGTCCTGGTTTGGAATGAATGTTACTGTTCTTACATTCTTTCTTAGCCACCTTTGTCACAGGCGAAGGTGAAACACCTGGAAAAGGTGTACAACTTTAACAAGGTTCGGAACTCTGAGATACGGTTCAGGTAAGTCATGTAAACAGTTTGAGCAGTATTCATAAGTCAGGATCTTGATTCATTCAACAGTTTTCATAGGCTGACCTGATTCAGTTTCTAAATATTGGTCATAAATACTGACTGTCTGATAGGACAAAAACCTGTGACCCGTGTCCAGGGCATGGGTCATGTAGTACTTTTAGCTTGGACCAAGTGACTGCATTGAATCATATCAAGTTGTAGGATTTGGGCATTAATGGGCTAGATCTTATTCTTCTCTATAAATTAAATTTGGGATTGAGGACATGTAACCCTGAAACCCAGAGAAGCTGATAACTGAAACTTTAAGTTGATTCCCCCGTTGCCTAAGAGAGCTGACTAGGCTGTAGTGGCCTGTCCTTGAGATGGTCAGCTAATGGCACTTATTGCCATCATTTTGTAGCACCAGGAATGACTTTAGTTACTAAATTTGGGATATAAAGGGGTTTTCTGTAACAAAAGGGGATTCGCCGTGGTGGAGCGGCTAGCTGCTTGCCATGGATCGGAAGGTCATGGGTTCGGTCCCTGGCGGAGCCGGACTTTTTTGTAAAACTTACCTTGGCTCCCAGGTCAATCCAGCCTTGAGTGGGTACCGGGTGTAATCCCAGGAAATTAGGGCGGCTGGCGTGATGCTGACCACATCACCCTTCTTGTGCCACTTGGTCTATAAAATATAGGTCTAGCCCTATATACCCTATATGCCTAAAGGCGTGGAAGAGGGTCCTTTACTTTACTTTACTTACTTCTGTAACAACAAAAAAACAAAAACAAAATTATGACTTCATGATTTCCCTTAAAATGTTAACCTGCAAGCAGGTCACAGGTTAAAAAATAAGTCATCATAACAATTTATTTTTAGACTCACATAGGTGTAACTCAATTAATTCTCTGCTGGATTCATATTTACTGATGCCTCCCTCTATTCTGCATAGAATTTAATATTGCATTGGTCGATGAATGGAATTGTTATGAATTTTTCTTTTGTGACCTGTTTAAAAGGGTTGAGGTTTTAAAGGGACATTTTCCCTGGTATCTCTCAATTAAAAGTCATTGACCCTTTCGTTGCCTAGGTTATCTAGGTGAAAAGGTTAATGCTTACCCAAATAATTCACTTCTGTCTCTCTGTCTCTCTCTCTCTCACTTTTTAAAATTTTTTTTATTTCTTTCAACAGCTTGTCTTTTATTTCTTTGAACATATTTAATCTGTCTGTCAAAAACCTCAGTATTTGATTATCTGCACATTTTATAGCCTGACATATGTTTCTGTATCTCTTCAAATCTGTAGTACGGTAACAGTTAAAATATAAGGAAGTAAATAAATTGATCCTAACTGAAATATAAACTAAATTACTCTCAGAAGTAACTGCCTTCATTTGTGCAATCTGTTGTTTCTGTCTTCCTTGTTCAAACATATTTTTATGTTTATCTGCATCGCTTGGCTTTATTTTATCTGTTGACATTTAGTATTTGTCTTAGAAAGTTTTAAACTGCACGTCAGTCTTGAATAAACACATGCTGACTGATGCCGTTACAGATGGCTGAGGTTGTGTCTGCTGGTGAAATGGGAAGATGCTATACCTCATGTTCTTGATTTTTTGAATGATCAAGGAAGGATGAAATTTGTGAGACCCTTGTACAGGTGAGATATTTTCATAGCAGCTGAGGTTTTAGTTTTGTGACAGCTATGGCTGGTTGGTTGTGAATCTTTTGTGAGTATTAACTCTCAGATTTGATGATTTGACATAAGGTGGACTGAGCCTTGCAAATGACTGGCATCTAGAGAAGTAAAGGTTGGTATAAAACAGTTTCCTACCTGGTACCAGGGTATTGTCTCAGTAGAGACTTTACATCAAAGTCAAAATTTTACCAAGAAAAAAAGAAATAATGTCATCCTAAAAAATTTAAACATGAAGGAAAATGGCTTGTAAACAGCATCTTGTCTTGGAAACTGAAATACTTGGCCATATCTAACACCATGCAGAGAGCAGGACTGGAACAGCAGACGTGTGGACACAGTCAGCTGAAGGTAGAACTGGAACAGCGGACGTGTGGACACAGTCAGCTGAAGGTAGGACTGGAACAGTGGACATGTGGTCACAGTCAGCTGAAGGTAGGACTGGAACAGCAGACATGTGGACACAGTTAGCTGAAGGTAGGACTGGAACAGTGGACATGTGGTCACAGTCAGCTGAAGGTAGGACTGGAACAGCAGATGTGTGGTCACAGTCAGCTGAAGGTAGGACTGGAACAGCAGATGTGTGGTCACAGTCAGCTGAAGGTAGGACTGGAACAGCAGATGTGTGGCCACAGTCAGCTGAAGGCAGGACTGGAACAGCAGACGTGTGGACACAGTCAGCTGAGGGGAAGACTGGAACAGCGAACGTGTGGACACAGTCAGCTGAGGGGAAGACTGGAACAGTGGACATGTGGCCACAGTCAGCTAAGGGGAAGACTGGAACAGTGGACATGTGGCCACAGGCAGCTGAGGCGAAGACTGGAACAGCAGACGTGTGGACACAGTCAGCTGAGGGGAAGACTGGAACAGCGGACGTGTGGACACAGTCAGCTGAGGGGAAGACTGGAACAGTGGACATGTGGCCACGTCAGCTAAGGGGAAGACTGGAACAGTGGACATGTGGCCACAGTCAGCTGAAAGCAGGACTGGAACAGTGGACATGTGGCCACAGTCAGCTGAAGGCAGGACTGGAACAGTGGACATGTGGCCACAGTCAGCTGACGGCAGGACTGGAACAGCAGATGTGTGGTCACAGTCAGCTGAAGGTAGGACTGGAACAGCAGATGTGTGGTCACAGTCAGCTGAAGGTAGGACTGGAACAGCAGATGTGTGGCCACAGTCAGCTGAAGGCAGGACTGGAACAGCAGACGTGTGGACACAGTCAGCTGAGGGGAAGACTGGAACAGCGAACGTGTGGACACAGTCAGCTGAGGGGAAGACTGGAACAGTGGACATGTGGCCACAGTCAGCTAAGGGGAAGACTGTGAACAGTGGACATGTGGCCACAGGCAGCTGAGGCGAAGACTGGAACAGCAGACGTGTGGACACAGTCAGCTGAGGGGAAGACTGGAACAGCGGACGTGTGGACACAGTCAGCTGAGGGGAAGACTGGAACAGTGGACATGTGGCCACGTCAGCTAAGGGGAAGACTGGAACAGTGGACATGTGGCCATAGTCAGCTGAGAGGAAGACTGGAACAGTGGACATGTGGCCACAGTCAGCTAAGGGGAAGACTGGAACAGTGGACATGTGGCCACAGTCAGCTAAGGGGAAGACTGGAACAGTGGACATGTGGCCACAGTCAGCTGAGGGGAAGACTGGAACAGTGGACATGTGGCCACAATCAGCTGAAGGGAGGACTGGAACAGTGGACATGTGGCCACAGTCAGCTGAAAGCAGGACTGGAACAGTGGACATGTGGCCACAGTCAGCTGAAGGCAGGACTGGAACAGTGGACATGTGGTGGATGGCATTGGATTGGGGGAAAAAGTAAAGAAGGACAGGGGCCGACCAGCATGAAGATGGGCACAGGACATAAAAGACTCCTTAGGCAGAAAAGTACATGAGATGGGAGAGCTGTTGAGGGAAGGAGTTTCATTCGTGTGTGCTATGATGTGAGTGACATGCTGTGAAGGACCTGCTAGGTGAGGACCAGTGACAGTTTGTGGAAATTTTCTTAGCTAAAACTTTGTTTAGCTTAACGCATGAAAATGGAGTTACTTTTCTTTACCTCTGTTGCCTGCTGAAAAGCTGCATTTTGGTTACTTTTTTTTCCATTGTCTTGTTAAGCCCACTACCATATTCACAATGGGAGCTGCAGCATTACAATGACAAGCCACTTGCCTGCTAACCCAAGTCATCATAGGATTATTGTTTACCATGCTGCTTGGGAAGGGAGGGGGGGGGGTCTGATTCTTCACCTCATATGATCACCAGAAGCACTGATTAGGTCTGTGTTCTAGTACTTCCCAGTCTATCCAGTTACATATCCCTTTGTCTTCCCCTTGCCATTTTCCCATCAACTTTGCCAGTTGTCAACAATTTTTTTTAAATTTTAACCCTCTTAGTACGGACGGGCCGATTATCGGCCGGCGGATGTCTGGCCAAAAACACGGAACGGCCGATCATCGGCCCGATCCTGTTTCGTCTCGAACCGCTAAGAAATCTCCTATTTTGAAACACTGAAAGTGATTCATTCATATTCACTGCTGTATTGGCGACTTTCAAGTGTTTGGTATCGAAGTGAAAATTGTTATTGAATTTTTTAGATAGCGACCTGAACCGCTAAAAGTATGTCTGACTCGTATGTTTCTGCCCCTAAACTTGATGTTGATAAAACGTTTGAATCAAGTGATTACACTAATTCTGTTGATACTGATGCAGGATTTAGTGTTAGTAGTAATAGTGGAAATCAGATGGGGACGCTGTTGTGTTCAGACCACAGCCCAACCATGGCTCAGGGTATATGCACCCGAAGATGTTGACACTCCGGCACATCCATTTCTTGTGCTGACTGATGGTGAAAAACACATGTCACCTAAAGATATTATTGCTGTTTCATATATATATATATATACCTGTTTTTGACTATTGAATTGCTTATAACATTTGCAAAAAGGTTAAAGATCAATAACAAGATTTCAAATTAAAAAAAATTTTTGTTTTTAATTTTATGTTTCAAGCATTGAAGTTGAAAATTCAAATTCAAATTTTCTATTTTTAGATATGCAAATGAGATAATTTGCATATACATCAATTAATTTTAACGATATTGTTAAAATCATGAACTTCAATTTATATCCTTCAAATAGATATGTTATTTCATGGGGGTCAGAATAACAGAAAGCTGTCAAAAAAATTAAATAAAGTAATAACCAAATTTACTGAAAAAATGCTCCGTGTTTTTGGCTAGACCTCTGAAAAACTTCCCGTGCTAAAAGGGTTAAGCTTATTTTTTTCATAACTTGTGAAAATTCTAATCCGCACACAATTATTTTCTCTAATTTCGGATTTTCATCTATCTCCAGACTACTGGTATTTCCTATTATGGTATCTTTTACAATATGAACTGGGCTGCCAGACTGACCCACCCTAAAATAAGTACCATGAAAATGTTCTGGGAAGTAAAGGCAGCAAAACTAAATTGGCCACATCATCTGTCAAGTAAGATTGGTCTCTGAGAGTATGAGTCCAGCATCATGTGCTCATTATTCTTCCACGCTTGTAAACAGGTCCTTGACATTGTTACATATTGAAAGTATAGTGTAACCCTGTCCCCCGAGATGTAGTGTAACCCTGTCCCCTGATATGTAGTGTAACCCTGTCCCCCGAGTTGTAGTTTAACCCTGTCTCTCGAGATGTAGTGTAATCCTGTCCCCCTAGATATAGTTTGACCCTGCCTCCCGAGATGTAGCGTAACCCTGTCCCCCGAGATATAGCGTAACCCTGTCCCCCGAGATGTAGCGTAACCCTGTCCCCCGGGATGTAGTGTAACCCTGTCCCCCGAGATGTAGCCTAACCCTGTCCCCCGAGATGTAGTGTAACCCTGTCCCCTGATATGTAGTGTAACCCTGTCCCCCGAGTTGTAGTTTAACCCTGTCTCTCGAGATGTAGTGTAATCCTGTCCCCCTAGATATAGTTTGACCCTGCCTCCCGAGATGTAGCGTAACCCTGTCCCCCGAGATATAGCGTAACCCTGTCCCCCGAGATGTAGCGTAACCCTGTCCCCCGAGATGTAGTGTAACCCTGTCCCCCGAGATGTAGTGTAACCCTGACCCCTGAGATGTAGTGTAACCCTGTCCCCTGAGATGTAGTGTAACCCTGTCCCCCAAGATGTAGTGTAACCCTGTCCCCCGAGATGAAGTGTAACCCTGTCCCCTGAAATGTAGTGTAACCCTGTCCCCTTAGATGTAGTGTAACCCTGTCCTCCGAGATGTAGTTTAACCCTGTCCTCCGAGATGTAGTGTAACCCTGTCCCCTGAGATGTAGTGTAACCCTGTCCCCTGAGATGTAGGGTAACCCTGTCCCCCGAGATGTAGTGTAACCCTGTCTCCCGAGATGTAGTGTAACCGGCATTTCTGACTGTGACTCAATCACATAATCGCAGCTTGAATTGCATATCTGTTATGGCCTGTTCCTGAAAAGCCTAGAAAACAGAGGGGAAAAAAGTTCTGTTTGTAGGTGTGCAATGTTTAGAAGGTCCGTATATGAATAAATTTACTAACATAGCATTTGCGGGTTGGGTCTTGTGAACGTAAGGGCTTTTAAAGCCATTTTGATGTCATAATTTACCTATAGCCTTAGTGCTAGAATTGCGATGAGGTCAAAATCGAACAGGTCTACCTCTTGCTCTAAGTCCTTCTCCTCTTTTAGTTGTGTATTGATTACTGCATGAATCACAATTGATTACTCTCTTTATTTTGTAA
The DNA here is from genome assembly GCA_905116865.2 of Candidula unifasciata. Taxonomy (NCBI): domain Eukaryota; kingdom Metazoa; phylum Mollusca; class Gastropoda; order Stylommatophora; family Geomitridae; genus Candidula; species Candidula unifasciata. The sequence goes on from CAJHNH020000096.1 coordinate 58,049, forward strand.
GAGGGGGGGGGGGGGGGGGGGGGGTAACAATGATTTGAATGAAGGAAAAAAACTTAACCATTTATTAGTGACTTGTATCACATGAGTACCACGGTACTGCAGGGAGTTACCAGGGGAACTGGCCGACGCTCAACACTCAAGGGAAAGGCAAGATGGGTGTACAATCAGACAGTTACTGGTAACATTGGAATTGGAACTCTTTGCTTGCTGCTGAAGATGGCCTAATGAAGCACTTAATGGAAGTGTCCCGAGTGCTAGGTTGTCAATTCTTGATTCAACAAATCACATGGTTGTGTTTTAGTGATTCTTTAATTTTTTAAAGAATTCCCATAGGTTCCTACTTTTTTTTATTTTTTAAAACATTTTCATACAGGTCATATTTATGTGTCCTAGTGTAAAGCTGCTTTTATTTTTGTCTTTCATTGTTAAGAAAATAATTAAACAATCTTATTTCTCATTGTGATGGTGATATTTGCAAGTTAATATTTTATTTCTGTATCCCTTCTGCTGTATTTTTGTAGGAAGTTACTTCTTTATTTCTTTGTTACACAGAGACCTGTATGCTTGGGAGGAAGCTAGGCCAAAAGGTGTTGCCAATTTCCTTGAACATCGCCAAGAAATGCATAATACAACAGCAGGGCTTGTGGCCAAAGATCTGAAACTGGAAGTCTAGTTTGTTGATTAACTGTTTACATTTTGCTTATGGAAAATAGTGTCTGCAATGCAATATGATATCAAATTTGCTAAAGAGGAAAGGCTAAGATCCTGAAGAAAAAACAACAAATGCAGGTTGTGGATGCTGTGAATTGCAAAGATAATAGTGATTCACCCTGAATACTGTTATATCAATGAGCCGAACATTCCAACATATACAGCTGAACATCTGGGAGGGAGGCGAGAGGAAGACCAAGAAAGATGTGGATAAATGGTGAAGCTAAAACCTGCAAAAGATGAACAAATTGATTACCCAAGCTACCTGAGAAGCGCAAGGCAAATACAGAAAACCACAACACTGGGCTACAGCCTGGTATCATTGAGACAACAAAAGAAAAAGAACATTCCAACTTTAAACCAGTTGAAAACTTCACAAACATATCTAAACTGCCAGTTGGAATTTGAGACTTTATAGATTTAGAAAATGCAAACACAGACAAGGCATTGCACATTTTACTGCCTTATATTTTTGGCTGTATTTCGTCAGGTGCATAACTAGAGAGTTGCATTGACCTATAATGAACCACAAGACAATTTTATTGCATAAATCAAAATTGTCTTTTCTTGATACATTGCCAGAAGATTAGGATAGATTGGCAATAAATTGTGCAGTGTATAATTTGTGACTGCATTATTTCAATTCCCAGAAAACAATTTTTTTGAATTTTATAGAATTGTCAGGTGCAAGAGGGTGCCCAAAAAGGATAAGGATTGATAACATTAAAGACTATATTTATTCAGAGGAAATGAAAACAGCCAGTGCCACACAGAGAGTGCTAGGCTACCAATATTCCACCTAAGAATACGTAACAGCAAAAGTTGTGATGATTACAGAATTGTATAGAACAGAGCTTTTCAAACTGTTCGTTGATGACACTTTTTTTAGACCCATAGTCTTCAACCAGGGGTGTGAGGAAATTTTCAAGAGGAGTGTCAAGCAGTTTTGAAATTGAGTTTATTTGTCCTTGTAATAATCAGAATTTCTAGTTTTAACAGTCATTAAAAATAACAACAAAACATCATTGCAAGCAAGAGTGATTTGCTTTGTGCCTTCTGCATCATCAGTCCCAAAAAGCTGATATCATCAAGAGAAAACAAACAGTATTAACCGTCACATTGATGTTTAAACAGCGAATTACTGGTTGTTGGCGATTGTTTCTTTTGTTATTTGACATTTTGATATGTGCCCCCCCCCCAATTTGTTTTTAAAGATTGCCTGTGGGTTTTTCCCTTCTTCTTAATCACATGTTTTTGGGGAAGGGGGGGGGGGGGTCTTGTCATATATATACCCAAGGTGGTGCCACCTGAAAAAAAGGTTGGAGATTACTGTTTTAGACACAGTTTTGCAACAGAAATTCGGTTACAAGCAAACCAGAGGTTGAAGTTTAATGTTACTTTCACACTGCAGCTGACAACACTAATATGGCATGACACACAGTTTGGAAAGCTCTGGTCTAGAGAATAGTAGAATATTTCTTTCTCTTTGGTGATACACTAAAGATTTCACAGTGAGATCCAAAGATAAGTTCCACTAATATGTCTGCATTTTTCTTTGTAATAGAAAAGAAATGCCTGTTTCTTCACCTGTAATCACATAAAACAATTGATGTAGACACCAATTATGGGTATCAACTGAATAAAAAAAAATGAACAACAGCTCCTGAATAATTAAAAACACAATTTTTCTCTGAACATACATTTTTATTCTTCTAATTATAACCAAGGGTACTACATTTTTTAAAATATATTAATCAGACTAACAACTTTTTTAAAAAAGAAGCTGTCCCCAGAAACTAATTGTGTCAACCATTTTTTTTTAAATGTATGTGGAGAAAAATTAACACATATTCAGTTAACTAAATTGTCAGAGCACTAACAACTAGCTAGTTTGATCACAGAACATACACTCTACACATGACCATAGACATCTTCTTTTTTGGCATAGATGTCATGTTTGTTTGGTATAGATGAGATCACTAGTTAGTCCTCATTGCATGGGGAAAGGGAAATATATTGTGTATTTGTGCAAATTTTTCCCTTCTTCCTTGTTGAGCTTCCTAATCATAGTTTATGCTTTAATGAATTCATTTCTTAATTAGGTTTTCTTAATTTCTTTCCTGAAATAAAGTCAAAGAAGTACATAACGCATGATGATAATTAGTGTAAAATGAAAAAAAATAGCAACATGGCTCTCTTACAAACCTCTGTAGCCCTAACACATATTACTACAAATATTTATCACAGAGCAAGACAGCGGTCCCAATATGAGACACAAGTTTTCATTATTTTAAAGCCCCACCTGGCTGTTGTCAGGGGCCCTAATATAAAACGGTTGAATGGGGTTTCTGCATCTTGCAGCCGGGGGATTCTCACCCGAATGGTGGCACATTGGGTTTTTATCGCTCAGTGTGTGGTCCTGGCAATGGGGTTGAACTTCATTCATTTAAGACTAATTACATTTGGGTCATATAATTACAGAATCCACAGTAGCACATAATGGATCTGATACAAGTTTCTTCATTGATAATTTTTTAAAGAAATAAAAGATCTTTGAGGTCACTGAGTTTTCAAAGTCAGATGTGAATAAAAGAAATTCTTTTGGATAAGATAAGAGGATATCCAAGTCCTGTCATAAAACACATGCTCATATTCTGGATTAAAATGCTAACTACCTCCAGCTAACTTCATAATTACAGTTAACCTGGTTTTATTCCAGCTACAGGTGATTTGGCAGCAGATCGCTTTATGTTGATAAAGGAATTGAGAGCTGACCATTTAGGCAGTGGCAAAAAACTTGACATAAAACTGCCTGGTAAAACCAAGCAGCCAATAATGCTGGGGTTAGTTCTGCAGTGCCTTGTGAAGGATACACAACCTACTTGAATCTTTAGTTTACTATTGCCGTCTGTGCACTCGGCATTATGTAGAGGAAAGGAGAACTGAGTTGCATGTTCTGTGCTTACGTAATACATTGGTGAAATGGGTCTACAACTGGCTGACAGGTTCAGACAACATCTTATGGATGTGCAGAATGGTGCCTTGAAACCAGTACCATTGCACTTCAGTTCCCAGTATCTCCAAGGTGTCCTCGATATGGAGGTGACAGTCATCAAATCTAACCACTCCAGAGACAGAGTCAGCAAGTCTCTTGAAAATTGCTTTATTTTCACTTTGGGCACTTTAACACCTAGAGGACTGAACTGCCAACACAGTTTTATCTAAAATCCCAGGGGATTTAACTGCCTAAACAGTTTAATTTTAAAAATAAAATTGTGTACGGCCCCTGGAATTCCCCAGGGTATTTATTCTCCGGTCCTACATACCTCATCAGTCTACTGACAAGACATTGACCTGGCTGCTTCAAGATACTAAGTTAAGTGATTTTGTGTATTTGTGTGGTATTGTTTTTTATGTGTGTGTATGTGCTGATGAAGGCTCCATAGCCGCCTCGTACATGTTTTGTGTTCGCTATATTGTGAAGCTTGCTGTTATACTTTTCGTTCAGTTTTATATCTTTATGTGGAGTAATAGCGTACGACAGTGTCACTTAGATAGTTGCTTGAAATTTACCCTTAGTTCTTCCGTTTTTTTTTGGGGGGGGGGAGGGGGGGGGTATATCTCTTTATTTACATTGCTTGATAAGTTATATCTTTAACTTTTTCTTTGACGAGTGTGAAACATAGAAATTTCCTTGAAATTTACCTTAGTGCACCTTAGTGCCATTAAGTACTTATTTGCACACCTGTATTTATACCTTTAAAAAACTATATATATAAATATATATAGAAATTAAATTTTTTTTTTTTTTATCGAGGGTCTCTATGCTCTAAGACATTTTCTCTATACATAGAATTGTTGGTACCAGATTCCAGTTATAACTTCCATGTTGATATTGTGTCAAACAATTTTCAGCATTATTGAATTATATGTGACTTCCTGTACTGTTTTTTGTTTTGTTAATCATATTGTCACTATAGTCATAAGTCAAGACGTGTTTCTGATCACAACAGCTCTTTCACAATGTTAAATAAAAAGCCCAGCTGAATGATACATTTTGTGACAAAGATTCTAGGCCTAAGATGACCTTTACGCGTGTTTATAGCATAGATATTGGAAAGAAATTGTACAAATGACATTTGAAATCAAATTAAACTACAGTGTATTAAAGATTATACACAGAAAAACCAGTGATTTGACAGTCTGAAAATTAAATTTGGCATGGCCTGTCTAATAGATTTGATGTTATTGTGTTCGTGTAGTAGATCTATACTAGCAATAGTCACAACAAAAAGCATGCAGAAGAAAGAGATCACACACAAAAACTGAGACATAAAGGAGGATTTGTAATAAAACAAATCAAAGTCATGAGTTCTGATATTTGGGAATCAGATGTTGAAGGTAAGGATTTGAGCCTGAAGCCAAAGAGAAGCCTTAGCAAACCCACAAATGTGGCTGTCCTTTTCGTTAGTTGTTGGATTGTACTGGAATCGATGTAGAGATTGTGATTGGATCACCTGTTGTGTCAGCATCTGATGCCATATACCATATTTTAATCTTGTGTCACTTAGAAATGAAAATAAATATGTAATTCTACCTGACCACTGTTGTGTTGTTTATCCCTATACCTGTGATTTGTGGAGAGACTGGTTGTGTATAGCATAAGGCGAAAGCTTCCCAAGAAACCCAATTCTTTTAGTCACAAACACCTGCAGCTGTATAATACTTTCTGTCTCACAGTATGTGTACCAGACGCACAGACACAAAGACAACATTACCCCACTTTATTTATCTTAATGACACACCGAAGTCAAGTATGAAGATGTCTAATTGGTATAGTTGACTTAAATAGTTAATGCAGAGTTAACCTTAGTTAAACTAAATACCTTTCTGTTGTTCCCTGCAGAGTTAACCTTGGTTAAACAAAATTCCTTTCTGTTGTTCCCTGCAGAGTTAACCTTGGTTAAACTTAATTCATTTCTGCTGTTCCCTGCAGAGTTACCCTTGGTTAAACTAAATTCCTTTCTGTTGTTCCCTGCAGAGTTAACCTTGGTTAAACTAAATTCCTTTCTGTTGTTCCTTCAGAGTTAACCTTGGTTAAACTAAATTCCTTTCTGTTGTTCCCTGCAGAGTTAACCTTGGTTAAACTTAATTCATTTCTGCTGTTCCCTGCAGAGTTAACCTTGGTTAAACAAATACAAATTGTATTCTTAGTTAATCTAAATTCCTTTCTGTTGTTCCCTGCAGAGTTAACCTTGGTTAAACTTAATTCATTTCTGTTGTTCCCTGCAGAGTTAACCTTGGTTAAACAAATACAAATTGTATTCTTAGTTAATCTAAATTCCTTTCTGTTGTTTCCTGCAGAGCTATTCTTAGTTAATCTAAACACATTTCTGTTGTTCTGTGCAGAGCTAACCTATAGCCAGCAACTACATGTTCTTGTTAAGATGCTCATATATCCAGGTCAGATATGGTTGGATGTTGGTGAAGACGCTAGGGTATCCAACAATGTTGCACTCCTCAGTTCCCCAAGCCACAACACCAATGAGATAGAAAACCCCATCTTTCTCGCATGCCAGAGGTCCACCAGAGTCACCCTGTTTGAGATTGAGGATTAGTATATTTGATTATTTGTTTATATGTTTATAGGAATGTATTTGTCTGTTCAGCATCGGTGATATCTGACTCTCTCTCTCTCTCTCTCTCTCTCTCTCTCTCTCTCTCTCTCTCTCTCTCTCTCTCTCTCTCTCTCTCTCTCTCTCTCTCTCTCTCTCTTGTTTGTACCCCACCAGGGCATCACACAAGCGACAAACACCCGGTGACACAAAATAACACCATGCAGAAGAGGATCACCCGTGGAGAGGTCCCTGAAACCCCTTTCAGCCGCCATGGCCATTTTTATGGCCCGGCTATTTTCAGGGACCCTGGCAAAAGCGGGAATGGGGCTTCAAATAACGAAAAATTGCACAAGATCGGTGAAGTAAACGTCTGATGTTAAAAAGGATTACTTTTATTTTACCAGGCCTGGGGTAATGTTAACCATGTCATTCATTTAGTCCCAGCTGGTATATAAAAATATGGATGTAGCACCATATGTCATCTTTCATTTTACTATAATTTATCAAACATGCACAGTCAAATAATAATAATAAACAGTTAGCATTTCTTAAAATGAAAACATCTTAACCATTCACGCCTTCTTAATATGTTTAATTTACTTTATTATTGCTCTTTCCTTTAGCATGTTTTGTAAGGGGATAATACAAATATATAACAATTTGATTATTTTCGCATTTTTCCATCCATGTTTCTGTGTGCCCCCCCCCCCCCCCACGCCTCCCTCCTGATATTAATTTAATGAAAATTGTTATAGGAACATGACAGGCTGTATTAAAAACAAAAATACAGTTGCTGTGTGAAAGATGGGTGTTTGGAAGGGCCAAACGTAAGATGGACCAACACCTTCTCTAAACTGCTCTGGGTGAAAAGTTATTGCACATATCAATTTCATATTGACTGTGCTTATTTACTAATTATTAAATAACAGTATAATTATATGTTGTAGTAGTCTACTAATAGTAATAATAACCATCAATCATTTATATTTATGTTTCAAAGCAGTATTTTTATGCGCTAAATTTGATAAAGTACAAATGTCACCCCCCTTACCCCGGGTCCTCTGATGCAACAATACCCTCTCAGAATCAAAGAGTTAGCACTGTAGTTTTTTTACTTTTGCTGGAATAACTTTCAGTTTATATCCAGACGTTACTGATGTTTATGTTCATGTTGAATGTAGCAAAAGCATATTTGTTTGTCTGTAAGAGCCTTTGTTGTTATATTTAAAATAGCACACTTATTTACCTACAAAATGACGTATAGTTCTATAAAATATGTAAAAAATTAATGAAACTAGTTTAATTTGTGTATACATCTACTCGATAAAAACTGTGGACACAGAGGGACTCCATTCTTGCACAAGAACGGGAATCCCCGTTGCCCTGTTTGGCCCATAAATAGAGTAGGCCGTGGATGGATCTGCGTGTCCTGTTTGTGACCCTCTGAAAATAACGTTTGCTCCTTCGTTCGTTCTGTAATTGGCCTTGCTTTGGTGCGGAAAAAAACATTTATCGCGTTCAACCAGGATCCCCGAAGGAGGAACTTTTGGTTATAATTGTGACTAGGTTTATGTGCACCATATAAAATGGCTTAGCATTGCTCGCCACCAAGTAGCTCTGAAAAGGACTGTTGCAGGTGTTGATGCGATCAAAAGAGACACACCAAATACTGGCCCGACAGACGACAAAGTCGTTCACCGGCCAGCCAATGGACAACGCGGTCACATATGATTATGACTTTCTAGTATTTGTATAGGTCTGGGTTTTTTCGGTTATTTGCCATTGTTTTTATGTGTCTCAGTAATTGCGGTCTCTTAGCCCTCACGATGCCAGTGATTAGTGGTGGTTCTAAAAACACTTATGTCATCGAGTGCCGATTGGTCTAGCAAACGTGCCCGATGCACTGAAGAAAAAAAGTCATTTGTTTTACTTTCTCATAAACCACTGTTCGGTTTGTATATGTTTATGAGATAGTGTTTAAAGAACAGAGGGTGCTTTATTAATTTCCTACCCCAAGCAAGGGAAATCCACAGGTCACGGGACAGTCTAATATTTCAGGGGGTGATAAATAGGCTGCATGCAGTCGTGGAACCTAGGCTGCACTCTCTCGTGGCAGGTAGGTGGGTTGGGGTTAGGGCCAGTTCTAGATGTTTTGGGGTTCGTTAAAAGCTTCAGAAAGCCGGAAAATCCAGTTTTACCACCCTTTAAAAGTTGGACTGTCCTGTGACGTCATCTGGGGTGTGGTTGGGGGGGGGGGGGTAGGAGATTATAAAATATTACTTGATACTTACAAGACAGGGGCCGTATGTACCGTCACCAAAACACACCATGTCTGCTTCCAGAGTTTCGCCCCACATATCGCTACACTTTTTGCTGCCAATCACATCTCCGGGGACTTCGTGTAGCAGCTGGTCGGCACTCGTGTCTTCCAGTGTCATAGGGTAATGAGATTGAAAACATAGTGCACAATTAGTTTGTGTCATAAAAAAGATTACTTCAGGTTTACATTTGTATGTTAGTTAGTTAGTTAGTTATTTAGTCAGTCAGTCAGTCAGTCAGTCAGTCAGTCAGTCAGTCAGTCAGTCAGTCAGTCAGTCAGTCAGTCAGTCAGTCAGTCAGTTAGTTAGTTAGTTAGTTAGTTAGTTAGTTAGTTAGTTAGTTAGTTAGTTAGCTAGATAGTTAGTATGTCAGTTAGCTAGATAGTGAGTAAGTTAGTTAGTTAGTTAGTTAGTTAGTTAGTTAGTTAGCTAGTTAGTTAGTTAGTTAGCTAGCTAGTTAGTTAGTTAGTTAGCTAGATAGTTAGTATGTTAGTTAGCTAGATAGTGAGTAAGTTAGTTAGTTAGTTAGTTAGTTAGTTAGTTAGTTAGTTAGTTAGTTAGTTAGTTAGTTAGCTAGTTAGTTAGCTAGCTAGTTAGTTAGTTAGTTAGCTAATTAGTTAGTTAGTTAGTTAGCTAGTTAGTTAGTTAGTTAGTTAGCTAGCTAGCTAGTTAGTTAGTTAGTTAGTTAGTTTAGTTAGTTAGTTAGTTAGTTAGTCAGTTAGTTAGTTAGTTAGTTAGTTAGTTAGTTAGTTAGTTAGTTAGTTAGTTAGTTGATCGACAAATTATCCTTATTGCATGATGGACAAGTCAATAAGCACTCGGATCCCACCTTCAGTAGATCCTCTCCGCGTGTTGCGACTGATAACATCAGTTCTGTGTTGGTTTACTTTTATTCTGTGGCTACCTGTATAGTGTTCATGTTTGGCAACAGCATTTTTGACCTGAAGTTCTCGTAGTCTTTTGAGTGTTTTTGATTCAATGTCGTTTCCTAATTCATCTTTTCGTCCTGCCTTCTTGAGAGCAATGAGAATGTCGGTCTGGTCCATTGCTTTTTCTGTACCTACCGTGGCCCTGCCAGCAAGCCAATCCGCATGTACATTTCCACTTACCCCAGGGTGTCCTGGTGCAAAAATGAAACTTCCTATCAGATGAGATTTCCTCAACGACTCCAACCATTTTATTCGAATCCACACTGTCTCTGTATTCTAAGCATGCTAATGGAATCACTTAGAAAAACAAACGCATGGGAAAAGTATTGTCTCTAGCCAGATCATTGCTTTTGTTACCGCCATCACCTCCAAATAACTTTATATGGGCTTGTGTCAAAACTTTGAGTAGCATCCCAGAGGGATAAAACGAAAGGAAGGATTACCATTATGATCGCCATTGACTGCACTTTGAGTATTACATCATAGAACTGTAAACATTATGCAAGCTGAATATTACGCAGTTAACATAGCTACTATGGTCAACTGTATTCTCATGTCAACAGTATCACAATTATAGGATTGAAAACACGGCAAGCAGTCAGTCTTATATAATTATCATTGCCATTATGATCAACTTTGTTAATATTTGTGGCCTTCGGTATCAAAATATATAACTGAAAGCAATGAAATGAGTACAAACATCATTCATATTTGCCATCATCCGCATCAAGGCATTTGTTTCACAAAACTACTTTGGCCCCCAGGTCTACTCAGCCTAACATGGGCACGAGGTAATATACTGGTAAGTAAAGGCTATCGGCGTGATATTGGCCACAATACCCATATTGACCTGGGGTGGGGGGGGGGAGGGGGGGGGTAGTCCTACTGCATTATGTCAAAGTAAATGGGCCAAGAGCTTATACTAGTTTTAGACAAATGAAATAATAATGTGCCGCTGAATGGTAAATAAATATAATAAAACATTAAAAATAACATGAAAGCTATAAAATCAACATTTAAAGTTAATTTGTGTATACATGGTTAAAGAATGGCTTAGCCACCTTACAAAATGGACTGGGTTAAGAGAGAGGGGGGAGGGGGTGTTCACTGCCGTAAAAAATTAGAATTGTGAGCCTCCGGGTTAAAACACGCCTGAATCAGACGATATTTTAGTGTGTGGATGTTTTCTCCAGGTGATTGATGCCCATGTGTTGAGAAACGAACAGGCAGATAGGTTGGCTAGTTCGGCACAATTGGTGGTATATTGATTAATGCCAAGCCAGATGTTGAAAGGGACCTTTGGGAGCGAGTGAACAGTGCTGAGCCACAACTGGTGGTATATTGATTCATGCCAAGCCAGATGTTGAAAGGGACCTTTGGGAGCGAGTGAACAGTGCTGAGGCACAATTAAATCATTACGGTCTGAAGAGAATTCCTGCTGCGAAGCGTGACCAGGGGATCTAGTCGACGCTCAACACTCAGAAAAAAAGTAGAGACAGATTTACAGTCAGACGTTTACTGGTACCATCGTAGTTGGAACTCTGCGTTTGCTGCTGAAGATGGGATGGGTCACTTATCGGAATGTCCCGAGGGCTGTTATGTCGATTCTTGATTCAACATTTAAGTCATCGACAAGTAGCACTGCTAGTACCGGGAACTGGGGATTCACTGCCAGCTATATAGACGGGACGTTTATAAGAATACCTTGAGTACTGTGGTGGTTTTTCTTAACTCTTAATCTTAGAAACGGATTTAACACAACTCACCTAAAGTTGTTCCCCAGCCAGCCACCCAGCAGGAACCACCGCCGTCTTTGTTTGCATCTGTCGCCACCTCTTCACTCCCATCCGACTCCTGGTGGTCCTCAAAGCCCATTGTTGGTATTTGGTTGAATCCGCCACCGAGACTACTTTCACCCGTGCGGTCAGTACGGCTTTTAATGTCATTACCGTCACCTTTACCTCCATTCTCTGGTGATTCAGACTCACTGTCTGGTTGGTCTGTGAAGAAGCTATCGTCGGTAGATGACGGAAGGCAGATGGGTTCTGTTAGCGTGTCCTCGGACAGTCTGACCAGCGCTATATCACGCTCGTACCGGGTTTGAAGGGTTTGATTAGCACTGCTAATGTGTTGTCTGGTGCTGTAGCCTGGGTGCTGGCGAACAGATGAGATAATCACTGACGTTATTATACAGGGAGCAAAAGAAAATCTAGGTAAAATAGCAACGTCAAGAAGTTACAGCAGCCCAAGTAAAAACCTCTAAAACAATCATAACTGCACACACAGACCCAAGTCTAACAAAGCTAGGGCCTATTAATGAAATAGGTTGATCGTAAGTGTTTAGAAAACCTGAAGTTCTCTAGAAAGCGTAATAAGAAAGTCGTCAAGGCTGTAGCTGGCAAATAGAAAGCACACCATTTGGAAAGCTCGCTTCTGAAGCATGTATGAGATCATTAATACAGTGGATTAATGTCTCTAAACAAATCTATAAAATAGAGAAGGGTGGTTCCCTGTGTGGGTTCCGGGGTATCATTGCAAGGAAAACAAGAATATACCCACTGCCACTCCAATAAGCATGTCGTAAGAGTCGACTAATTGGAAGCTTCTTTCAAAGTGGGAGTTAAAATGCCCGAGCGGCAAGGAACAACCAACTGCACACAAATGAGCCAGTAAAATGGATGTACACGCAAAACTCAGGCCCTGGTACAAAGCCAAAGTCAAATAGACGAGTAACCAGGAATTTCCTCCTATGCTTACAACGGTGAACTAAGAAGTAATAAGAAAGTCGTCAAGGCTGTAGCTCGGTGTTTCCCAAATTTTTCTCACTGGCGGGGCCTTTTTTCAATTAAAATGTTACCACTGCTCTCTAACCAAAGTAAAAGTATGACTATTCGTATGTAAGAGATAATAATTTTTTTTTTAACTCGTGTATTATGGAATATTTCACGGCGCCCATTTGAAGAGGTCGCGGCTACCCGGGGCGCAGCGGCGCACAGTTTGGGAATCACTGCTGTAGCTGGTAAACTGAAAGCAAGCCACTTGAAATGGATCTCCACTTTTTTTCCTTAAAAAAAAAAAAAACTTGTCTTGTGTAATAGGCGGACTGTGCAATTAATCTGACACTTTTATTTGTATCGTGACGTCTCCATAAAGGAGGTAGTATCCACTGCTAACTATGAGGATATTATGTGGTAGGATCCCTGTCTCTTCAATGGTGCAACTCTCGTACCACTGTCTGAAAGCTACTAGAACGATCTTTTTAAAACCACTCACCACGGGAATCGAACCTGGTAAACGTACAGAGGTGCATTGCGAAACAATTTCACTAACCTCTAAGCCACAGAGCAGCTCAAAACCAGACTGCACACAATTGAAATGAAAATTAAAATGGCACTGGCTAGCAAACATATTTTAAGTTAGGAACTGTGTCTGTGGAAAGTGACGATGTAGAAAATATCACTGAACCCAATCTAATTTACACAAAACTAGCTTACTGGAGGCAATCTTTAAAGCTACGGTATGAATATTGAAGTATAATCACGTCTCACTCACAGATACACATACACGCACACAGAGAGAGAGACAGAGGGAGGGAGAGAGATAGAGACGCAGATACAGATTGACACACACACATATAAAGAAACACACACGTGCATATATATGTGTGTGTATGTGTTGGTGTGTTGGTGTGTGTGTGTGTGTTGGTGTGTGTGTTTGTGTGTGTGTGTGCGTACGTGCGTACATAAAATTGATAAGCTAACAGAAACAGTACCATGATAATGCTGTGAACGCTGATATCCCTCTCCCCAGGTTCTTGTGCCAGCAGGTTATGGTCCCCAATGCGAACTCTCCACAGACTTGGCCTGGAAATACTGTGAATGAATTCAAAACTCCATGAATCTGTTCATTAACTGCTGAAGCTTGTGACATCGAGGGGAAAGCCGTCGGGATGGGAATTTTGAGTTGGCTACTAAGTAATGGCCCCGCCAGGACTCAAACCCACGACCTTGCGATCCACAGGCGAGCGTCTAGTCGCTTGACCACGGTCTGGCCCTATATACCTAATATACCCGAAGACGTGGAAAAGGGTCCTTTATTTACTGAGTAAGGGAACAGAGTACGTCTGGGAGCGTCTAGGGTACAGTGGGGTCAGTTCTGGATTCATCTATGCGTGGGAAGTCATTCTCAGCGCAGCCTGCGAAAGATGGAAAGTTTTTCGTATGTCAGGCTTGGTAAGTCAGGGCTTTTCGTAGTTGTAGTAATTTTTCAAAAATATCCTGTTCAAGCCTCATGGTTATAAGAGGGATATATAGTGGTAATTGAGTTTTCAAAACAGGCATGCTTCATGCATAGTGGCGAGCTTCACTCCATAGGTCGAGGGTAGTTAGCATCCTTTGGATATTTTCTTCAAGTCATGTCGGTGTGTCGGGAAATGATCAAGCAGATCGACTGGCTGGCTCTGCACCACTTGGTGGTGAATTGATGTATGACAAGTTAGATATTGTCAGGGCCTTTTGGGAGCTAGTAAACAGTGCAAAGGCGCAGATAGATCATTGTGGTCTAAGGAGAAGCCGCTGCGAGGAGTTACCAGGGGATTAGGCCGATGCTCAACACTCAGAGGAAGGATGAGACGGATATACAATCAGACGGTTACTGGTACCATCGGAATCGGAACTCTTCGCTTGCTGCTGAAGATGGGGACTAAGCACTTATGGGTATGTCCTGAGTGATTTGATATAGATTCTTCATTCAACATTTAACACTCAATTGAGTTTTCAGAGTATATATTTGTTGTTGTTTTTTTTTTTAATTTATCTATTTTGTATTTATTTACATGACTAAAATATATTGTTTTACATTTTGCTTTGATTTGGCTGTAATTATGATACAAGTTGTACTATGAATAATTAGACAATCTTGCCAGCATTGCGTCATTAATATGGTGGAAGTGATATGGGCCGTTGTTTTCTCGCTTACCTTTCCTTCTTCTTGTCCACTTTAGACTTATTAGACATTTATCAATGACCTAAGGTGTTGCCACAAGCCAAGCAACCTGGTTTCTATAGACAGAACAGACAGACAGATAACAGGGAGAAGTCAGACAGCAGACATATAAGTAGCTGTAGGTAGACAAACGCGAGACTGACATCTCCATGTCCCCTAAAGTGCCAGCTGCTTGTCAAAATTCTAATCTAAAACAACATTCCAGTTCTACCTAAATAAGACGTAAAAATAAAAATGGGTTTATGTTTGAATGCGTCTCTAGTGGTGTTCGGACATTTTCCTCCACATCAAGCGCTTGGAGTTAAATTCATATACTTCAGGTGAATCAACGCACGACGAGTGCCTTGGTTCTGAGTGAGTTGAATCTTTGACAGGCTACACCGTGCATTCTCTCAGTATTACCGACCTAAAGAAATCTGAGCAAAACTAAGAGTGTGAAGGAAATCACGACGGGTGGTATTGTTGTTTGTTTTTGTCTTAACCGGGCTCTTTAGACTGTCTGTATACGTCTGTGATTTGTTTATGTCTTAATTACACACAAGTTCCCCATGAGGGTACCGGGGTTCTATTTTGGAGAACACAGAATAGACCTTCCCCTTCTCCAAGCATGTCGTAGGCGCAGACTAATTAGGGATGTTTCCTCCAAAGTCAGAGTAAATCTGCCTGAGAGCCAAGAGACCAATAGCCTGCATGCAAATAAGCCAGATCAGCAAAACGAATGTGCACGCTTTACTCAAGTTCTGGATCAAGAGCAAATTCCAGAAGTGGATGAACAACCAGAACTTTCAGCAGGAGATTACAGCCGGTGAACGCTAAAAAGATGAACAAGAATATACGCAAGGAAGAAATGCTTAATAAAGCAGTGTCTAGACGCTTGCCTGCATCCCAGAAGACGATTGCTAACACTTAACACATTTTCAAAATTTTATAAATGTGTGCAAAATGCTTAGAATGGGAACCATAAAATATTCTGTAAATTAGAGACAGTCACGTGTCATTGATCACATGACCAGCGGTGTGTGATTGGTTTATAAAATTATGGTCCTATCGCCAAACGCCCCAAACGACCTGGTCGTCAATTGGTTGGCCGGTAGACGACTTTGTCGCAGGTCGGGAGTGTATTTTCGTCCCCATTGATCGCATCAACACTAGAAACGTTTTTTTCAGAACTACTTGGTGGCGAGAAATGCTAAGCTATTTTATAAGACCAACATAACCTAGTCACAGTTATAACCAAAAGCTATTTCTTCGGGGTTGCTGGTTAAACGTGATGATTTTTTTTTTCGCAAAGCAAGCAAAGCCAAACTCCTTCAGTTTTAATGTTGTGAACAGGGCCAATACGAAATATACACGCATCATGCAACTGCTATGAGAGATTATACAACACGTATGCACATCCTGCGCTAAATTCAATGCACATCCTTAACAGCTTGAACCAACATCATTGGCACCTGTCCGTCTTTCTAGACGATAGTGTTCTATTGCGCTATGAGGAGGCATAAGACTCAGCCCATGGCGATGGCGATTGTGACTAGCAAAACACGCCCGCGTTCTGAAAAGTCTTCCGCAATTAAAGCATGGGATTTCAGGACCGTTGTGGTCAACATTTGTGTTTAGTCTGTTTCTTCCCAGACGCTCGAGTAGCACCAATAAAAGGTAATCAGTTAATCGCAACTCCAACTTTGTAGCAAACTTTTACCCCTTCATGTGTCAATGAAAACCCCCACAGAATGTCCACAACTGTGCCCTGTTGACAGACTGCCGTCTCCGTAAAGAACACGTACTCATCAGATGGCGGCGTCTGTGGCTTAGACGTTGCGAGTCCGACTCGTAATTCCAACGTACCGCGATCAAAACCCACTGCTGCCTGCGTGAGTCTTTATCATGGTATGGGACGTTGCAGGTCCACCCAGCCTAAAATTGATACCAGAATGTATGTCCTGATGAAGTAAAGACGACCGGCGTAACGCTGACCACATTACCTACCTAGTGCAGGTTGGTCTGTTAAAATATGGGTGCTCTTCCCATATGCCTGATGCGCCAAAAAGGCTTGAAAAGGGATCTGTACTTTTATTTTACTTACTTACTCATTAGATGCATGTGAAAACCGTCAGAACTGACAACGCCATTAGTACTTATAAGTAAGTAAAAGCAAAGGACATTTGCCCATATCTCTAGGTGTACTGGACATTTAGGGCTAGACCTATATTTTATAAGCTCATTCGGCACTCGGTAGGTGATGTGCTCAACATCATGCCGGTCGCATTTACTTCCCATGACTTCACTCGGTACCCATTTAGGGTCGAATCGACATGAGAGCGGCTTCGACAAGAGTTGAACCCACGACTTTTGGATCCGCAGGCGAATGTCTAGCCGCTACACCACAACGGCTTCCATCAGTTTTGCTACCAGTGTACAATATGACATGCTACTACGCCGTGGGCACACAAGAGATCTCCTCTAACACAGTGTGTAGAAAACTTACTGTTTAAAACAATGAGCTGCCGTGATGACCCATCGTTGTGCTATGATGGCTCCAGAACATACGTGCGAACCCAGCAGAGATCTGAACCCGACAAGCCATGGCCAAGCCTCTAAGGACGCAACCATTCCTCCCACAATTCGTTTCTGCCGCCTGGGCTGAGGCATCTCCAGTTTACCACAGGAATCTGGACACCAATGTGAAACAGGTTAAAAGGACTGTATCAATAGTATTTCCTATAATTTTCTGTCGTTGCTCTTCCGTTCATAGCCTGACTGGCTGTCTGCGCCCCCCTCCCCCATGCCTCTCTCCGGCCTGCTACTAAGTGACCAGATGAGCCGCATCCTAGATGTCATTTCCACGAGACACATCTCAGGTACCTGGTTGCTTCACTGACATTTTAGAGCTTGTCCAAAGCTCCAGTATAATGATTATGTCATTTAATTCTGCGCAGACACCAGGTAGTGACAGTTTATTTTTATTATGGGGGGGGGGGGGGAGTCTTAGTGTTGATTGTTTTGTCCAAGCCGCAGTACTGATTGAACTTTGGTGCCAAATATTTGTCCCAGCCGCAGTACTAATTAAACATGTACTGATTGGTCGTTGGGGCCATTTATCTGTCAAGCCTTACTGATTGGTAGTTACTGCCAATTATCTGTCCCAGTCACAATGCTGAATTGTCATTGGTGCCAAGTATCTGTCCCAAACGCAGTACTGATTGGTCGTTGGTGCCATTTATCTGTCCCAGCCACAGTACTGATTGGTCGTTGGTGCCATTTATCTGTCCCAAACGCAGTACTGATTGGTCGTTGGTGCCATTTATCTGTCCCAGCCGCAGTACTGATTGGTCGTTAGTGCTATTTATCTGTCCCAGCCGCAGTACTGATTGGTCGTTGGTGGCATTTATCTGTCCCAAACGCAGTACTGATTGGTCGTTGGTGCCAAGTATCTATCCCAGTCACAGTACTGATTGGTCGTTGGTGTCATTTATCTGTCCCAGCCGCAGTACTGATTGGTCGTTTGTGCCAAGAATCTTTCCCATCGACACTGGTCATTTGTCGTTGGTGCCAAGTATCTCTTTCAGCCGCAGTACTGACTGGTCGTTGGTGCCAATTATCTGTCCCAGCCGCAGTACTGATTAGTCGTTGGTGCTAAGCATATGTCATAACCGCAGTACTAACTGGTTGTTGGTGCCAAGTATCTGACACATCGACAGTGGCCATTTAACGTTAGTATTGAACATTTTAAGTTTGGTACTATTTGTATTTACATTGACATCCACAGATGAGTGTTCCATAGATATCCTAGTGCTATGAAGGCTGCCACATAAGTGACTTTAAAATAACTTACCGTATTCTTGAGCTGTTGTTGTTGTGATTGGTATTGCAGTTGTAGTTGCTGATGTCGTTTCTAGTAGCGAAGCTGGAGTTTCTTGAATGCCTGCTTTGAAAGAGACAGATACATATAATTATCGTTTACTATAGTGCGTTTCAAAACTCGTGCTCTCAGACTTCAACAAATATCACGGGAACTCATGTACTGATCAACATGAATTTTGGCATGCGGCTTTAGATTTCACACGACCTTAGCAATTAATAATTTGCAATTGCAAAGGTGCTGCTGTTTTCTTAGAGCGGCTAATTGCTCTGATCTTTTTTGACTAATAATGTGTGCACCCCTAAAAAATAGAATACACAGTAACTGACACAGGCGTGGAGATTGTTTGCAAATAAGTTCACATATGCAGCCATGCGTGGTGATCATTTTGATAGCCTATACTGAATGCAATGAAAAACATTGTTTATGTAACTCACAGAAGGCTATCCTTGCTGGAGATGACCACCTGAGAGTGAAACTCCTATGAAGCGCGTGCAGTTTGATGTTTAGAAAAGTTATCTTAACTGTAAGCATCCTGACAGCTTGCTTTGAATCGGTGTCTGTTTATATATATATATATATATATATATATATATATATATATATATATATATATATATATATATATAACCGCATAAAAGGTGAAATGAAAACTATGTTCGTTTAAATAAAAATTTGTCAAAAGGACATAATTATTTACATTTTGCATGCCAAATTTCAACAACTCACACGGAGCGGTTACTGAGTTACAGATTGTTAAAGTTTGCCAGGACTTCATGAGCGGACTATACTTTAATTTATCTCGTATTATTAGCGTTTGCCCTCAGTTTTTTCCCCATTTCTGGACTTGAAGTTGATGATTTCGTTTCCCAGCTACTGAACTGTGTGTTCGGAATGCTTTATTTTTCTGAGTCAGCGAAGGTTTGTATTATGAGCTGTACTGAAAATGGCGTGTGGTCGGCTTTAGTCGTTAGGACTGGCCTTATGCAGTAATAGTCGTGCAACTGTCTGTTTGTAATAACTAACTGCTTCCACCAAAGAAGAACTGCAATTCTAGTAGCGTAAATGTAAGTGATTGTTACCTTAATCCTGTAATGTTTATGTGAGCTGCTGGATTTTGCAAGCATAAATCTGTTTCACTAGTTTGTAAAAGGAAAAAGAAAGGCATTGTGTATGATTTTTACTGGCAAAGGTAAGGAGTCTTTTAAATGAACAGACAATATTACATTTCCGAAGCATCCCGAAAAGAAGGTAGAAACAAAATTCTAGGAGCAGATTTTTAGCAGATGTCAAACCTGGTGAACCAAATACAGGTCCAAAAAGCGAAAAAAGATGGCAAAAATATAAATTGGGGGACACAAACACACCAAACACACGTACACACACATTTAAGATTGATATTTTGTTAAAAGGGGACTCCCCTTCCAAACAATATGATCTCCTCCTCCTCCATTCTCAGTACCATTCTAGTAAGTATTCTTCTTTTCTCAGAAAGATTAAGTGAAGTTAAATTTTTATTTATTTTATCAAATTGTTTTTGCATTTGTGCATTTTAGTACTAGGCAGTGTAGCAATCATTTTATACAGCCGACTCAGTGTATAATATGCCAGTAACATTTTGGATTTTAATTTTAATGGGAACGGATTTATCATTCTTGCTTTATTTCTTATGGGGAAATTGCATTGGTATAAGTACTGTTTTTTTATACGTACTGTTTGGTATACGTACTGTTTGGTATACATACTGTTTGGTATATGTACTGTTTGGTTTACGTCCAGCTAGGTATACATATTGGTATACGTCCAAGGATCAGGAGCGGATGAAGTAGTATACAGAAGTGTCACTACATATATACAAACATATATATATATATATATATATATATATATATATATATATATATATATATATATATATGAGTGTGTGTGTGTATATATATATATATATATATATATATATATATATATATATATATATATATATATATATATGAGTGTGTGTATATATATATATATATTTATATTTATATATTTGTATGTTGTGTTTTGAGTGTGTGAATGTAGAACTAAACAAGCATTACGATAAAAATGAATCAGAGAAAAAAAAAATAAAAAAACGACGATAACGAGACAGAAGAGAGAAAACAATAAAGATATAATTTTTAAAAAAAAGTACACGAAGAGACGAGATTCAAAATGGGGATCCCTTACCATTAGGGCCTTGTTGTGGTGGTCCGGTGCAACACTGCAACTTCAGAACTGAACTTTCAGGACACAGAGGGATCCCCCACTTGTGCGTTATGTAGCGAAATGGGCAGTTTTCCCCACAGGCTCCACCAAAGTGCTCGCACAGGTCCATATTTGCAAAAGCTTTTACTGCGAAAATGTAGAGAAACTTGAGTTGATGTTTTAATACATACCGTGATCCATCTGCCTGTCCGTCTGTCTGTCTATCGATAAAGGTTTCCTTCTCTATCTTGATATGTCAATTTTTTTATCTATCCGTTCGTCCGTCTATCGGCTCTCCAACCCGCTATCAATCATTTGGTCAATCTCCTTGCCTGCAAATCTGTCTGTCTGTCTGTCTGTCTGTCTGTCTGTCTGTCTGTCTGTCTGTCTGTCTGTCTGTCTGTCTGTCTGTCTGTCTGTCTGTCTGTCTGTCTGTCTGTCTGTCTGTCTGTCTGTCTGTCTGTCTGTCTGTCTGTCTGTCTGTCTGTCTGTCTGTCTGTCTGTCTGTCTGGGAAAGAACAGGTTTGGAAATATAGTGACTGGAAAACGATGAAGAATAATGCCAGCACAAGACTCGAAAAGGATATCAAAGACACGCCGGATATGAAATTCAATAGGCAGGGAGGTTTGTAAGGGACCGATAATGTCCAAGTCTGGCACGGAAATCACAGATTTGGCATGAATATGCTGTTTTTAATCTGAATTCTGGCACTAATACTTATCTCTGGATGTGTTAATAACGGTGTCAGCTGGTATATTAGTGCACTATCTCGTTGGCACGTTGTTTATATTTACCGATCTGTTCTCCAGTCCTACGAGAGTATACTCCAACCCGCTATCAATCATTTGGTCAATCTCCTTGCCTGCAAGTCTGTCTGTCTATCTGTATGTCTGTCTGTCTGTCTGTCTGTCTGTCTGTCTGTCTGTCTGTCTGTCTGTCTGTCTGTCTGTCTGTCTGTCTGTCTGTCTGTCTGTCTGTCTGTCTGTCTGTCTGTCTGTCTGCCTGCCTGCCTGCCTGTCTGTCTGTCTGTCTGTCTGTCTGTCTGTCTGTCTGTCTGTCTGTCTGTCTGTCTGTCTGTCTGTCTGTCTGTCTGTCTGTCTGTCTGTCTGTCTGTCTGTCTGTCTGTCTGTCTGGGAAAGAACAGGTTTGGAAAATAGTGACTGGAAAATGATGAAGAATACTGCCAGCACAAAACTCGAATAGGATATCACACATTAACGGAAACCAAAGACATATTAGAAAGATGGAAAGAATACTGTAAAGAAATGTATGAGGATGTAACAGGTAATTCAAAAACGACTTGTGAAAGTTATGAAAAAGAACCAGTGCCTTTACTGGATGAGGTACGATCAGCAATACACAGGCTGAAGAAAGGAAAGTCACCAGGTTGCGACGAACTAGCAGAACAAATTCAAGCAGGAGGAGAGGCCAGCGTCCGAATCTACCATGCACTGTGCTCGAAGATCTGGAACAGTGGCATTTGGCCTAAAGCGTGGAAAAGAACAGTCTATATCCCTCTCCCAAAGAAAGGAAATCCAAAACTATGCTCCAACTACCGTACCATCGCATTAATAAGTCATGCTAGCAAAATCCTCTTACGAATTATCATGAAAAGGATTGAAAAGAAATTACAATATGAACTAGATGAAGCACAATCGGGTTTCAGACAGGGTAGAGGAACTAGGGATCGCATTTTTAATATGAGAATAATTTTTAAAAAATGCAGAGAATACAATGTAGATCTTCATGCTTGTTTTATTGATTATAGCAAGGC
This sequence comes from Candidula unifasciata, assembly GCA_905116865.2. Taxonomy (NCBI): domain Eukaryota; kingdom Metazoa; phylum Mollusca; class Gastropoda; order Stylommatophora; family Geomitridae; genus Candidula; species Candidula unifasciata. The sequence goes on from CAJHNH020000096.1 coordinate 80,492, forward strand.
ATTTGATTGTTTCCAGCACCACCAACTGTGGACTATTATGAAAAGTATGGGGTTTCCAGCGCATTTAGTGCATTTAATTGAAAATCTCTATCATAAACAACAAGCAGCCATCAGAGCAGCTGGTGAAACATCTTATTGGTTCGAGGTGCAAAAGGGGGTGAGGCAGGGGTGCATTCTCTCACCATACCTATTCAATATATACGCAGAAAATATAATGAGAAATGTCAAAAATGACCAGACTTGTGACAGTTATGATCCGCTCAAAATTGGTGGCAACCCTATTCCGGAACTCCGCTACGCAGATCACAGGCCTCCTTTCGAACAGCGAAAAGGGAATAGAAATTTTAATATTGTCCGTCCAAAAGCACAATGAAGATCAAAATCTGTTCTTGAATTTAAAGAAAACGAAAATAATGTTCGCAGATAAAACTGGCTGTCACCCAAAAATAACAATAAATGATGAAGAAATTGCAAATGTCACAAACTTTGAATATCTAGGCTCTATAATAAACAACAATGGAGACTGTTCGACAGAAATTAAAAGGAGGATGGCCATAGCAATGCAAAGATTGAACAGCCTTAAATGTCTATGGTTAAGCACCATCAAGGAGACAAAAATTAGAATTTTGAGAGCATGCATCTTCCCTGTGGCTACATATGGATGTGAGTCGTGGACTATCTCTCAGTCCTTAAGAAAGAGAATAGGGGCTTTTGAGCTGAAATGCTATAGAATGATTCTCAGAATATCTTGGACAAAGAAGATGAGAAATACTGACATCTTAAAAGATCTAAACATCAAGGAAGATTGGCTAATAAACAGCATCTTGTCTCAGAAGCTGAAATATTTTGGTCATATCAAGCGCCACGACCAGGAAGGAGGGGCAGGGGCCGACCGACACGAAGATGGGCACAGGATATAAGTGACTCCTTGAGTATGAAAGTTCATGAGGCGGGAGAACTGGCAAGAGACCGAGTTTCTTACAGGCAGACTGTGATGAGAGCGACGTTCTGCAAAGGACCTGCTACATGATGATGAACTTGCTACAGACAAGTACCATTCAACCCGATATGCAGCGGACTGGGAATTCTGCTGCCCTGCATTACTTCAGTTTTAGTAGTATTTTTTTTTTTTTTTCATTTCATGTTATATCTTCTGCGTGTTGAACTCAGCCTCTTGAAATGTTTGTTCAAATGTTCTTGCAGTCTACGCCCTCATTATAGAATAGGCATTGATGGTCTAGAAACAGTAGCCCGTTTATTGTGTGAGCATGGAATTCTTCCTCCGGAAAGTAGTTTCTCAATTTGTTGATTGTATGGGTCGTCTGCTTTAAAGCTGGCTTCTTTTCATGTTCTGTCTATACATAGAGTAAATAAGATAGGAGAGAGCATACAAATTTGCCTCACTCCTGCACAAGACGTAAAGTAGGTAAAAGTATTTGAAAAAGAATAAATAATGCCAAAGCAAAATGACTGAATGGTCAACGTGAAAGAATTCGGGGTTCAAATTGTGTAGTTTAATTCTCTAAGACTAAGTCAAAACAATGGTCTTAGTATGAACAGCAGAAAAACCGAGGTAATGGTAATTATACAGAAAATGGACCCTACAAAAAGCAGCATCAACGTTAATCGGACAATCCTCAAGCAGGCTGATACTTCTGTGTATCGTTGACTTCCTGATAACAGCAAATTTATCACCCGAGCCATCTGAGAAGCAAAAGACAAATACAGAAAATTACGACACTGGGCTACAACCTGATATCACTGAGATCTATCTATCTTCTTTTACCCCACCAGGCGATAAACACCCGATGACACAAAGTTCCACCATGCAGATGAGGATCACCCATGGAGAGGTCCCAGGAACCGCGTTCAGCCATCAGACCATATTTATAGCCGGGCTATATTGCGGCCCCTGGCAAGAGCCAGAGTAGGGCTTCAAACAGCGAAAAATTACATCCCACAAGGGCATGACAGAATTATTACTGAGACGACAAAAGAAGAAGAAGATAACAGCAGATGGAAGATGTATTAAGGAAGTTAAATGAAGAATAGCTCAAGCAAAAGCAGCTTTTGCCAAATGAAAAAAAAAAAAAATATTGTCAACAATCTTTCTATATCAATTGGGACGAAAAAAAAAAAAAGAATTATCAAAAGCTATATGAAACCTATCCTAATGTACAGACGTGAAACAAGGACAGCTGGACAATGCGTGACAAATAATTTAGAAACTGTGAAGATGTGGTTTGATAGACGTATGATTAGAATACTCTGGAGAGGTATGAGTACCGAAGAAGTCTTGAAAGAAACTAACAATTTATGTACATTCTTTGATCATGACATGTCCCTAATCTAATTCCCAAGGTTCGGGAGCCCATTCTTAGCGGCAGAAACAGAAACAATTAAAATGGCAAGACATCTTTTACCGGGTTCAGAAAAAAAAAATGCCTGACTGTGTTTGTAAGTATAGCTTAATATATATTTTTCATAGTTGAAATAAAACAAAACTCACCCTCTTCGTCTGTAAATGGTACTCCATCAACACCTGAAACCAACATTCGTTATTAGATTTTTTTTTAAAAACATAATCGATTGGTCATTCCTTGCCCACTTCAATAATCTGAATTTGATTCCCCAGCTTTCATGTGCAGATTTTCCCCTCAGGAAGTTTTGCTAGTGTATCTAGTATGGCATTAGAATATGGATATGGATTTATTGTAATTGGCATCATTTTGATCATCAGTGTCATCATCACAAGCATTATTACGCGTTGTTTTCACAAGCTTTTTCATCAAGTGGTTTGGCCATCTCGTTAGAATGCACCAAAATCAAATACCATCACAAGCACTACATCTCAGAAGATTAACTACAAGAAGGCCGCGGAAAACATGGATCGACAACATTAAAGACACTCTACGCCTTCACGGCATGACAATAACCAGTGGCAGCCAACGTTCACTGGATCGCAAATTATTCCTCCCCACGGCGCGTAACGGCAGAAGTGGTTTTTGATGATGATGATGATGTTTTCACAAGCGTGGGTAATTAATTCTCGACATCTCACAATATCACAAGACTCAGATAGTCTCGTGTTTCATGTTCCTTTGATGCTCTAGGCTAAGACATCTCAGAATGTTTTTTTTGGAGGGGGGGGGGGGGGGGGGGCTACCATTACTGCCCTGCTGCTGTTCCTACTGATGCTTCACCTTCTCCTTCTTATTGTAAACATATCCTATCAGTGGATGTATGCTATTTCGCAAACATACCCTGTCTATGTAAGTACAAACTTTTCCCTCAAATATATCCTGCCTATGTGTGAGCAAACTTTATCAAAAATATCCTGTCTATGTATGTGCACACGTTCTCAAATATACCTTGTCTGTCTGTAAGCACTATTTCTTAGACACATCCTCTCTATGTATGTGAACAGTTTCTTTGCTATAACCCGTTTATGTATGTACATAATCTCTTAAACATATCCCATTTACGTATATTCAAAACTTCTTACACATTTCTTGTCTATGTTTGTGCGCAATTTCTCAGACATCACCCTTTTATGAATGCCAACAATTTATTAACCTATGCTGACTTTGTGCGCAGACGTTCACAAACTCCTCACACTTATGTCATCAATATCAAGTGCCTTGCCAGCTGGCGTAGGCGTTCATGCGTCGCCACAGATCTCTGTCTTTGGTGTTCTGGATCAATTCTACTGATAATATTTTTCTATACCACTGTCTTAAACCATCCACCCACAATTTCTCTTGGTCTGCCTCTGCCACTTCTACCAGTGATATTTCTAGTCGTCACGATATTTTACAGTGCTTCTTTTCTCATCACATGTTGAAAGAACTTTGTTTGTCTCCTTCTCATTGTTGTATATGAACTGAACTGAATTTCTACCCCACCAGGACATCACACAAGCGATAACCACCCGATGACACAAAGTGCCACCATGCGGATGAGGATCGCCGTGGAGAGGTCCCAGAAACCGCGTTCAGACATTTGGCCATATATATGGCCTGCCTATATTGCGGCCCCTGGCAAAAGCCAGAGTAGGGCTTCAAATGACAAAAAATTTCGTCCTAAAAAGGACGAAATTGGATATATTAGGATATGATATTGTTGTATATAATGTTCTACTTTTATTCAATGTTGGCTATTCTGGCAGTCCAAGGTATTCTCAACATCCTTCTCAAGAACCACATATCAGTTGCATTTAAAATCTTCCTAATTTGTTTACTTTTCATACTGAGACAATTAGTTTTAAAAAAAAAAAGCTTGTTTACACAAGTACACTGCTTCTCAAACCACAAACATAACTTACCTCTCTTTTGTCCACTAAAAATCAAATAGAATAACAACACGAAAGATATCTCTCCAACGATTGCCATAATAGTGGACGATTCTTACTTTACAGTTAGTGCTGCTTTTTACCGTTACAGTGTCTTTGCTTTCCGTTCGACAGCTGCTTCACAGTTATGATGATACAGTTGCACTACTGCATATCTT